>APFE030536963.1:105274-166322 GCA_000404065.3 Pinus taeda
GGACATTTAAGAAATATGTGCAATCATAAAGCATATATGATACAATCTAATTTATTACATTATGATTAAATTGTCAATTGTCAATGCATAAACTATAAGTTTCTAAATTTACATCACATTTACTCATGAATGATCACATAATGAAAATAGAAATATCCAAAATCAGATAGGAGAAAATTCTAATTTCTTGTCTCGTGCTTGATTTGGAGTCTCCTCCTACATAGTCGAATGACCTTAGTGCTCTTGATTAAATACAAGTTCCATACCCTAGTACCCTACGTGCTTTTGATTATTGAGAGTCTCCCCTGCATAGAGGGCTTGTATCTCTTGATTAAATACAAGTTCCATACCCCAGTACATGAAGAAATCCAATGGAAACATTGCAATCCCCTCAATCCCCTCAATCCTGAAAAATAGATAAGTCTGCTGAATTTTGAGTGAAATCTAAAATTCTACTTTCTCCATATGAAATCCAGTGAGGACGAAACCACTCTCAAATATCCTGAGTCATTTCATGGTAATGTTAAAATGAAAAATAAAGGAGAATGTCACTTGAGAATGTAAAGTAAAGGAGAATGTCACTTTTACTTAAAGAATTTCATATTACCTTGAACTGCATATCAACACTAGGGCCATAGGCTTGAACATTAGGCTACCCCACTCAAAAAATCCTCTCTTTTATAACTTGAGAGGTATCTAGAAGCATCCATAAGATATTTTAGTCGCCCAATAAAAATTTAGAAGCCAAAAAATTTAAAACAAATACAAGAAAAAGTCAAGTTAGAAGAGGAAACTCCATCGTACAGCCTGGAAACGCGTTTCTGGCTGTACTGGCCACGTTTCCTCCTCGAGAAACGGGCCAGTATGGCTGGAAACGAGTTTCCAGGCCGTACGGTATGAGTTTCCTTGTTTCCGTTTCGTTCCGTTTCCGGCCCGTAACTGACCCTTCTCCAACATTTCCTGCAATCTATATATATATATATATTATTATTTTTTTTTTTTTTAATTTTTTCGTCCCGGTTTTTACCGATTTCAACCGGTTCATGGTCCACAAGGATTTTCGGTTCGATCACCGGTTCGGTTTTGATAACATTGAGCTGAGGTAGATTCACTAGTTTGCTGCAAAGCATATTCTCCATCACTTGAAGGGTAGAATCCATCAGTCTGCGCCTTGAGGTGTAGTTGCCCTCATGTATTAGTTTTGCAGTAAATGCATTGAGCTAGTATATGGTTGAAGT
Source organism: Pinus taeda (assembly GCA_000404065.3). Taxonomy (NCBI): domain Eukaryota; kingdom Viridiplantae; phylum Streptophyta; class Pinopsida; order Pinales; family Pinaceae; genus Pinus; species Pinus taeda. The sequence goes on from APFE030536963.1 coordinate 106,513, forward strand.
TTGAAGTATGTAGATTCACTGGGTTGCTGCAAAGCATGTGCTCTGTTACTTGAAGGGCACAATCCATCATGGTCTGAGGTACGGAGGAGGTGATGATTTGATGTTGCATGGTTTTGTGGATTTTAATCGGGCTGGAGATGTAGGTGGCATGAAGAGTACTTTAGGGATATGTCGCAAGGTTCACTGAATTTTAACCTTGAGGTTTGCAATTTGATGAACCTAAAAGTATTTTTGAGGTTCGGTAAACTTCATCGAACCTCCTGGCCATTGACCAAGTCCATAGCTCAACCTTATAACCTCATGTCACAGCTTAAGCCTTGCAGTTTCCATGTCCATGATGGCATTTTTTATGTTTATTTATGTTGATTCCTTTCTATTTTGTGCTATATTTCATTTTAAAGTTTATATATATATATATATATATATATAGATGAACTTCATTCAAACCTCATAAAAAAATTCAAACTCAGAACCAAAGCTAATCATTTCTGAACCTGAACTTGAACCCGAACCGTGTGACTTTGCTTGAGGGTTTGGTTTCTGTTTGGGTTCAGGTATGATATCCTGGTTCAGCAGGAAGCATGCAACAGGAAGACTTAGTTCGGCAGAGGCATAGTATATGCAGCCAGTTCTGCTTTTTGTGAGGCAATCTTGCTTTGCAAGTTGATTGCAGAATTGACTGATTTAATGTTGGAACTTGGAGCCTATAGTGATTTACTGTGATAATCAGAATTACATCAGGGTCTTAGAGAATCCAGTGTTTCGTGATTATTTCAAGCATATTGATATCTGGTACCATTTTATCAGGTATAGAGTTCAGACCGATAAGTATATTCCTTCAAATTCACAGGTTGATTACATTTTGATAAAAAACGGGGAGGCCTGGACTGGTTGCACTACCAGTTGCTCCGAAACTTCCTTGTAGCATACCTGTGGCAGCCTCTAGCAGCAACATACTTGTAGGAGTCTGTAATAGAAGCTGAAGGATGCAGCAGTGTTTAAGGATACAACAATGAAAGCATATGCACACATGTGCCATCCATAGATAGATTGTAGATTTGTTATTTCTGACTGCAGCTCAGTTCAATTCACTTTTAAAATTAGATCTTCAGTTCAGTTCAGTTCTAAATTTAAAATCACATGCAGATCAGATCAGTTCTAAATAATTTTGGTTTTATTTTAGTTTGTGCCTACATTTATGGGATGCTTGTCTCTCTCTTTCACTCTCTCACACACACACAGATTTTATTTTAGCCTGTTCCTACATTTATGATTTAGATGTTCATTGTCTCTTTCTACAGGAAGATACCTATGAGCTAAATGATGTGGATAGCGATCAAGAAGATAGCAAACCAGGCCCTGCTGGGGAAGACTATTCGCACGTGTCTACATCTGCTAAACCTAAGAACAAAAAAAAGAAAAAGAAGAAAAACAAAGCAAAGATATCTAGCTTTGAGCCAAAAAAGGATACATCTGCTGACCTGCACTTAGACAGATTAAATGTCACAGGGACTGAATGTACTTCTGATCACGACTCTTTGGATGCCCATTCAGGAAAAACAGAACCACTTACAAACAGTGGGATGGGAGGCAAGTATATTTCAGCAAAATGTACATCCGAAATATTATCAGTAGATCCAAAATTCTTAAGAGCAGAAGATGAGCTTAAACGGATTTTTGGTTCCAAAGTAATTAACGCACGTGAGAATAGCAGTAACAGCGAGAATCAGAGGAGGAAGCAGGGATTAAGGCGTGGATCACGCAACTTCCATACTAGAAGGACAATTCTTGTTGTTCCTTTAGACTACTGGCCACGCTGGGATGGAAGCTTGTCCATGGAACTTGTAGAAACTAAAGAGGGATTGCATTTTTTCAGGTAACAGACATTCCTTGCAAAAATAATCTGAATTGTGTATGAGAAGGTCCATTGGCAGGTTCTTACTGAGAAGCTAAGATTATATTTTTTTGATTGTGTATTTGAAACATTGATTTACGAAACAACTTAAAACTAAATTGATCTTCAATGGTGATACACTGTGGTATTGACAACCATAACTTGCCTGGATTTAGGAAATTTGAGTTTTTATATGTGTGCAATTTGTTTACAAGAGACATTGCCAGAACATATGGCCTTACTTAAATACTAGTTGTCACCTTCCCTATAACAGGTGACTGTTATCAATCATCTCATTCCCGAGGGAGGTGATAGTGGGTTGATTGTGTCTACTAGTATTGAAACAATCTGAAAAATAGATGAGGTTCGAGGACTTCTGAATGATATATTTTCTGTTGTGAGTTTTAGAGGAATAATTGGGTTATTCCTGATATAATTGTAAGTACACGTTGTGATTTAAGTACTTCAAGTACTTTAGTGTGCTTTAGAACAAACTGTATGTTCTGAATGCACTATTTTAGGCTGCATGTTACTGATATTCACCCCACTTTGTTTCTGCAACAATCTGTCATTTGCATTATCCAAGTCCTAAGAATTCTACTTATTGGCACTCGTGTGTTTATTTTTGGGATAAAGTTTGGTTTGTAACAAGCATAGACCGTGTTCAGCACCTACCAAAACTGCCATACCTATAATCAGCTATCCACTGAACTGTTCATTTATTCATCTCGGTTATGTTTCATATCTATATCTGTGATGGGCATGTGGTTGTGCATGCATGTCTTTCATATTTATGCTATTCTAGGTAGATATGCTTGTTTTTTATAATTATTATGATTATTGTGGATTCGAGGAATGTTTTATTTTGTAAAACTATGCTTTTTCCCTTTTAATTTTAATGTTAGATTTTCTCTGTTCAATCATTTTTCCTTTTTTTTGTATACTCCTATCTTTTGACATTAATATTTTCATTGGTCAGGTACACACATTCATCCTCATATTTGGAGGCACTAAAGAAGTTTGAAGAAGCAAAGAACATGTATGATCTAAATGGTATTGCCTTTGTATTGGCTCAACATCCCTACCATGTGGAATCACTTTTGGCTCTTGCAGAGGCATTCAAGTATGCTGGAGATCACCAGAGGTCTGTTGACGCAATTGATAAATGTTTATATGCCTTGGAATGTGCATGGCATCCGTTATTTAACCCAGTGCGTGGTAACTGTAGACTGGACTATAGATGTGATGCCAATAAGCCATTATTTTTAGCTCTTCGTCGACATATGCAAAACTTGGACCGGAGAGGTTGTTGTCGGTCTGCTCTTGAAGTTTGTAAAATGTTACTTTCATTGGATTCAGATGATCCTGTTGGGGCCCTTTTCTGCATTGACTATTTTTCTCTAAGGACACAGCAGTATGAATGGCTAGAGTTGTTTGCTGATCAATATGGAAGTGACAACTCACTTTTTCTTCTTCCAAATTTTTCATTTTCTCTGGCAATTGCACGCTTCTACCTTGAGCGTGACGCACCAATAAAGCAAACTCGTCAAACAGACACTGTATCATCCAGTGAAACTCCTCAAACAGACACTGTATCATCCCGTGAGCTTCTGAAGCAGGCACTCATGCTTCACCCGTTAGCCTTGAAGAAGATAGTTGACAGGGCACCTTTAAAGGATGCAGCATGGAAACAAATTTTAAAGCATCGTCATTTTGCATATGCTGAAGCAGGAAGTCCCTCACTTGAACATCTGATACAAATATATGTGGAAAGAAGTTACTTAATTTGGAGGTTACCAGAATTGCAGAAATGGTTGATAGATGCTGCATTGCAAGTTATTCAAATAGTGAACCAGGATGAAGGTGAAGCCAAAGATTGGGCTTGTGTGAGGAAGGAAGCCTTTCAGTCCGATAAGAATGAGTATGTGTGCTATTTATTTTGACATTTTTAGTGCATGTTTCCAAATAGAAGACTTCGTAGAAGGTGTGTTCAGGGCATTGTTAAGTGTAGATTTGGATTGCAGCCCATGTTGAGGTTTGAGTTGGTAGAGTTTTGAGACTCTCTTTAACTAGTGTTACAATGTACTTCTTGGTTTCTTAAAATAACTTGTTTGTATGAACATGATTTTTTTTTACCACTAACCATTAGATAAGAAATACAAGGGAAAAAATGCTAGACATTGTATTCGAGGTGCATGAATGAAATATCGCTGTAAAGATATCCTAGTTTTTGTTATATCAGCAAGCTTCAGCTATATTGGGTTTTGCTGGGTTGACATTCGGCAGTGTTATAAAATCTGTGAATTTTCTGTACAGTATGGATATAGTATAGTCAACATATTTTTCGGTCTTTGATAATATAGGTCATGTCCTTGATGCCGGTTGACTCATAGACCCAAAAGAATCTTCTCAAAAATCCCGGTAACGTTAAATCAAACCTTAAAATGACTATAAATATAAACTACATTGCTAAATTTCAAGAATTGAATTAGTTTTCTGATTTATTGCATGTTCATGAGGTGGAAATCTTCTAAAATTTGGAATAAAATCTGTGCTTTTCTATCTATGAGATGTATACTTCTGTGTTGGAATCATGTTACCCACCATTTGGTGGGTAACTTTGTTGGGTATTTGAAGAAATTTTGACTTCAAATGACTGTGAGAAGTGTGTCAGCTGTCATCTGACACTTACCTTGAATATACCTATAGCAAAGATGGTATGCTGCTACAGGATTATTTTTGAAGGATAATTTCCTCAGAATGTTGCATGGCCTAGAAATCCTGATCCTTCTGGATCTGGCAGGGCTACTTTAGGTGTTAGTGTGGATGGTGATAAAAAATGACATGATACAAGTCCAAGTCACAGGTTTCATTGCAAATGAAGCTTCACTACTCTGAAATTTATACCAAATTTGAGAGACCTGTGCTATACCCTGAGCAGAACTTGAAGTTGCTAAAGCTTCTTGCTGCCTTGTAAGATACATTCTAGTGTGGGCTAATTACAGCGTTGACATAATTGCCAAACCTGTGTTGAAGGAGCGCTGCCACAGAAACCTCCATCCCCTGGACCTATAGCAGTAATGATCAGAACCTTTGGTGCTCAGGGAGAAAAGGAAACTCTTCACACGATTTTGGGAGGCTGCTCCAGTGGATGGGTGAGCTGTAGTTCTATTTGTTCGAGTCTGAGGTTATCAGAGGAGTTTTCACAGAGATTACAAGCTGTTTTGTTCCTGCACCGCACATTTATTTGCTCATCAGTTCACAGGAAGGTCACAGACCTGTGTTAGTATTGTGGTTGAATACTGTGCATTCAGCAGAGTGTACACGTCAAGCTATGTTGCAGGGAACGCCTATGTAGCTGCTGTACCCTTTTTTTTTATCTAGAGGAATCAGCAGCTGGGCTGGTCTCGTACTCACATGACAGGGGGTTGATTCCAACTGCTACCACTATAACCTCTAGGTGCCTACGTATGCCCCTTCTGCATGCACTGGTGAATCGGGGGGATTTGAACCTTGAACTCCTTGCACATAACACTTCATTTTCATGGCCATTGCCAATTCAGTTGCCCCTAGGGGGCTTCCTAGCTGCCTTACCATTACCTGAAATGCCCTAAAACATTGAAATGGCCCTGAAACGGCCCCAAAACCAGTGTTGCGAAATTCGCGATAATATCGGAAAATCGTGATTTTTTGAGTTTGGCGATATTATCGCCCGATTTTTATGCTAAATTTTCTTTTTCTTTTAAACAAAAAATTGCGAAAAAATCACGATAACTTGAAAAAATCGCGATTTTTTGGGGAAAAATCTGTGTGGAATTTTTTTTTAGTTGGTTCTCTGATTTTTTGATGAGGAGGAGGAGGTGACGCAACCTACCCAGGCTACCCCTGTCACCAGTAGAGGACATGGTCTACCTCCTGTAGCTCCTAGTTGTTTAGCTTCTAGAGCACAATAGAGTCCACTGTGAACTCCACTGGCATCTACATCTAGAGGGGCAGAGGAAATCCATAGTATTAGACATCAGTTATTTGGTTCGTTTCATTGTATATGACATTATGACTCATGATATGAGATACATTATTATTATTTTTTGTTGATATTTTGAGGCTGAGTTGGGACTCAGGTGTCCGGACTTATTATTCAGGACATGATTCACTGTTATGTGTGATGTAGCACTAGAAATGATATTACACATTATATATTAGTTCTTTTATCATATTTATGTGTCAGTGTATGTATTTTATGTTGTAGATGTTTTAGATATTAAAAAAATTGAAAAAAAAAAGAATATTTTTGTATGTTACGATTTTTTCCCGATTTTTACCCCTTTTTTTGTGTGTTATAGGTTTGCTGATTTTTACGATTTTTTCCCCTCGCCGATAATGATTACTGCAACATTGCCCAAAACGTCGCCGGTCGTACCGTACAATGTTTCATGATTTGGAAATGTGTATGGTACATCTGGCAGCATTTTGGGGCTGTTTTAGGCCATTTCTGCAGCATTTCTGGGCGTTTGATGACTTGTGCGAATCCATTCAAATGGCCAAGAAGGGCATGGGGCCCTTTTCTAGCTCAAAAACACTAAATTTATCATTTTATTTCATTTTTAGCACATATAGCTTTATATACAAAAGGCTGATTTTGGAATCTCGAATGTATGGCCTCATCTTTAAAGGCTAATTTTGGATTTTGCATCGCATAATCATCTGTGAGAGTTAATAACTTAATATAGACTTGGTTTTCCTTCTAAAATGTCATTCATGTATCTCATTATTTTTTTCTTGCAAGATAATATGTTATTAACTTATTTGTAATATATATATATATATATATATATAGAGAGAGAGAGAGAGAGAGAGTGGATGTTTCACTCTACCATTCCATTTTCGACGGTTCACATTTCTAGCTGTACTCATATCGGAACTTTCAGAAGTTTCCATGTTTCATGCATCATAGATGTCAAGGAAACAAATCAGTACTCCTGTTTAGTGCCTCAAACCTATAGCAGGCCACAGGTCTAAATTAGAGCATTTGAACTTGTCAAGGTGTGGAATATGTCACAAAATGAGAGGCATACAAACACACACACACTTAATAAAATAAGAAAAGGGGGATTGTTTTGGGGCCTGTTGCTGCAAAATCTAGTAGCCCTTGTGAGGGGACTCACAAGGCAAGGGCCATAACCTATGGCGACAATGAGGAAGGATTGCCACTGTCACCTCAACAATCTTCTTCCGGCTATTTAATGAAATTTCATCACAAGGGAGGCTCCCCTATATTCACCTATAAGGGTATTCTATCTAGAGGGCTCAAGGTGATATGAATAGCCTAGGGAAAGATACCTTAAAGCCAAAGCAAACTTAAATCTTCTTTATAAAGGCACAAGTATTCTAATCCTAGATTAGCTAAGGACTACTACACATAGGATTTATTGATATGCAATGCGGAGTATCTCTACATGTAGAAGCCAAAGGAATGATTTCCTCAATGATTTTCATTTAAGTCAACAAAGGAATATGGGAGCCCTCAAATAGGCTTGAAGCTTGGCTAGGGACTAGGGTTTTAATGACACAAGAACTTGGAAAAGATGATGTCAGCCCTATTTAGGGAGGCTTCACCACAAATAATGCTAGAGTTTGCTTTTAAAAGGCTTATAAAGGGAAACCTTGGAATTTCATCCACATGCATCCACCCAAACTCAACTCTATGGCAAATCAGACCTAGAAAATCCTTAGTGGCTTGCCTTAAAAAGCCTAGGAGATGTAAGAAAAGAGAAAATATTTAGGTTTTGATAGTTTTGATCAACAAAACCCTAGCCAGTGCCTAATCCTACTCGGGCAGATTTTAAAGGAAGATGAAAATAGATTGGATTAAGGGGGGGGGGATAATTTTCTCTTGTAAAACCCTAGCTATCTTTTTTGTGAGGGGAGAAATTAAATATAGAAGATGCACCTCAGGAATTCTTCTATAGGTTTCAAGGTATGTAAAATTTCACTAAGGTTTCCAATAAACAATATGCATTTAGTCATGGAACATCTAGAAATGCTAGCATAATTTCATTCACTTGCATATATATATAATATATATATATATATTAATAGTAGAATCAGTAATAAACTTACAAAGTTCACTATGAGATCCCTCTTTCAATTCCAAAAAATATGCCTCCAATGCAAAAATTAATCTCCGATATAAAGATGCTCCAAAAAAATAACATTTTACCAACAATGAAATAGACAAAACGATAATTTGCGCTCTCTCTAAAGAGGCCGAATTCACTTTTTGATGATGAAAATAAAAGATGGAGGGATCCCCTATTTATATGATTTCTATTGCTTCACTTCTACAAAATGATATGCCTACAAGCCCTAAAACAAGTTTAACTGAGTGTTTGACAAGACGAGGTTACAAGTCAAAGTCATAACTCAAAACAATAAAATAATGCCATAAATGCCCACACATGTGGGTCGATAGCCTCCATAAGCATGATATCATCTCGTTTTTGACCAATAAATGCCACAAAAAGGTGTGAAATGAGCTAAGGAGATGCTTCGCCATCATAATCAACTCCAAATCTGAAGGGGAAGCCTCCAGAAGTGCCTCCATGTCCAAAAACCATGCTCTAGGTTCACTATCTCATCCTCTCAAGAGCTAGATGGGTGATGTGGCACTAATCTCTTCAACATTAGGGCTCCAAGAAAGAGTAAAAGTCCTCCCTTGTCATCTTGGGGATGACCACCATCATCTGGATCTTGGAACAAGCAACGCCGATCTAATAGTGTTAAGGCTAGCATGGGGACATCCTAGGCCTGCTAAGTGTAGTATCAATTAAATCCAACACAAAGCAAGATCATTTTAACATTTCAACAATTAGGGGTAGTTTGGGGTGTCAATCATCATATGGAACCATCAAAGTGTGATGCCTAATGCTCTGTTCTAGAGGGGCAATGTTGCATTTGCAGGGTCATCACTTCTCTCTAGATGGTGCCAAACAACCTGGGCATGCTACAAAGTGATGTGATGTGCCCTTAAAGGCCTCTGCTGATGTGTGAAGAACCACCTGGCAAAGCCATCTCAATATCAAGTGAAAGCCACCAATCATTCCGGACAATGACCACATATGCATCATAGTGGACCATACTTAATTGTTAAGGGCATAATAACACTTCAAACTGAGATCGCCTTCAAATATCTAACTAGATCAAGTCCCTCAAAAGTGTTCTCTACTTGTGTTAGGGATGGCTAGATGGTCAACCCTATTAGGTGTTTCTAGCCTCTAAGGGGAGATGATAGGTCTTAAGTCAACCTTTTCAATCCATAATTTCTTGTGATAGTAGGGGCAATGGAGGGGAAGGACTTTGGGGCAAGGTGCCATGGCCATGGAATCAACTGATGGAGGTCGATCATCTTGAGTGTATAGATGTAAGGGGGGAGCAATCTTGGAGGCATAAGTTTTTTTCAAACGAGAAATCAGATTTTTTATATATGGTATGTGCGCTGTACATAATATTTGGTTTTTTGAAGAAACCATGAGCTGAGATGTAAGGCAAAGAAGCGGAGCCTCCGTCGACGTGCCTTCCGTGATTGTTCATATGTTCTGTATGAAAGCCTGTTATGTGATCCTATACGGAGATGGGAAACAGTGATTTGTAGAGGGAAAAACAGATGTTTACAGAAAATGCCAGAATATGACAAGGCCTGTGATTAAAAGACATTTAAATCAAGAGGCCCGTGCACGTAACGTAGTGCAGTAGAACAAGTAGGATAGAGGAGAGCTATATCCCCAGAGCGTCCATGAGGGACGTGACGCCGAGAAGAATGGAGGATACTGGCTTCCTTTTCCTGGAGAAAATAGAATCATTTCGCCATGTCCAGATGTTCCAGCAGGCAATGAGAAACAAAGTGCGCCTGGAAACAGATTGAGAGCTCCACCATGCAATGCCTTCCTGTACTGAGTTAAAAACAGTGTAAGGAAAATCCAGGAGTAAGGCGAGATCATACCATATCTGTAGAGTCACTTGGCATTTGAAGAACATGTGGAGGCATAAGTTACCCCTTTCCTTGGCTTGTTTTTTACTCCTCTGGTGTGCTTTTTACTTCTTTTTGATAATATTTTGATTGGGAGCATATCCTAAGAGTCCAAGCTTACTTTTAATGATTTAGCATTTATTCACCCCTTAATGATGAGTCAGTTTCTCGCTCATTAGGGTTGGGACATGCAAGAGTTCTTTTATTATTTAATGGAGCATCAAGTGCTCAAAGAATTGGGTGATGGCTAATGAGGAGGTTAGAACTCATTCTAGGCTTTTTCCCATGCACTAATTAATGTCCCGAGTGTTGAAGGAAATGTAACTAGATTCGGTCTTCATAAATGTACTTTTGATATTTGTACTTATTCAAGAAAAGAAATATTATTTTTATAATATATGTGAATGATTTTCTTGCTCATTGAAGTAGGTCTAGCACATGTTAAGTGCTATAGGTGAGTCAAATAGTCAAAAGGAAATGTTGAAGACCTTAAGGGTCATGTTACATCATGTATGATTATGTATTAAAGTCAAGTCTCCTCCTATGCAGAGGCACCATCAAGGAAACTCCTTCAAGCATGCAAAACCACCATAGAAACCATCTGAATTTTGCACAACAAGTCGACCTACAAACAGTTAACATGTCGACCTTCTGTTCGGCCTAAAAGGAGGGACGATCCTCTATATATAGAGGCTGTCCACTCCAATATAACGCACCAAGATAGCTCTGAAATCAGTGAGGAAAAAGAGGCAAGAAAAAAATGAAGAAGGACGAAGAAAAGGGGTTCCAAGGGTAGTGAAGGAGAAGGGTACATAACCAAAGTCGAGAGGACTGTTTTCCAGGGTAGAAAACAGTGACACGTGCGAAGGAGAAGGTCTCTCTGCCATTATAGCAGCCCTCTACTACAGTCACATAAACCTCATCATTTGGGCTAAGAGCATAGACCTGAAGTACCTCCCATTCAAGCGAAGAAGTAAGGAAGAAGAGTGAAGGTAATAAGGCTGTTCTAAAGCCTATTACAGTCACACGTGCGAAGGAAAAGGACGCTGTCTCTGCTGTTATAACAACCCTCCTATTACAGTTATTCAAGTTGATTGGTTTGTGAAGAGAAGGAAGGGATCATCTCAAGAAAATGACTTATCAAAAGGTGTCTCTTCTAGAGCAAGTGTAACAAGGTTTATCAACAATTAAAAAAGAACGAAGTGCCGGAAGAAGAAGGTCGATGTGCCAAGGCAACAAAGTGTTGCAAGGACTTGACTTGTGCTTGGAGGATATTCAAGTCAGGGTTCTAGGGTTTGGCATTAATCAATAAGAAGCTTCAATAAGAGAAACTTACTAAAGGGTTTTCCTCTCAAGAGAAGAGAGGTTTTGGCCCTGGCAGAAAACCAACATCTTGTGTTCTTGTTCTTATGTTTTGGTAGCAGTTTGATGAAGTACACACACATGCATTAATAATAATAAGAAGAAGAAGATTAAGCTAACAAGAAAAAGTAAAAAGACTCCACAGATTGTTATCAAGTAACGAAGAATCACACTACACTTATTTGCCCTAGATTCTTCAACACTGAGCATCTTTTGCATTTTATCATTTCTTTTTCTTTCATTGTGGCCATTTTATGCTTTTAACGTTCTTTTAACAACATCAACCTCTTGGGTAAAGTTTTTGGCGTAGACCCAAGGATGAGGATAAGAGGGCACCAATCCCAATGAATCAATGATGAAGAATAGAGACAAAATCTAGGGAATGATGGAAAGTGGTAAGTATGGAATATCATGGACATGCTAATTTAATCCAAGTCTCCGAAGTAGTGTCCCTCCTATAGCCTTAAGGCCTTGGAGGAGGTCCCATTGGATTAGGGTAAAAAACTAACGTCCTTAGTAAAGTGAGAGAACAAGTTTATGGTCAGGAATTGGTCAATCATCTAGTTCACCCCTTAATCCATGTCATAATGCCCGAAACTTTAAGTAAAAGCACATGGTTGTAAGATGGTCAAAGGCCCTGTTAAATGATAACCCATCTTCTTTGAAAAGGAATGTCAGACGATGAGAAATGTTTGACTGTTAGATGGTGAGAAGTGTTTGATTGGTGCAAATGGCGGAGGATCTTGACACAATGTCATGTATTGAGCAATGTAGGGTTGTTGGCTGGCAAGCTGTCCAAAGAATGAGAAAGTTTTTCTCCTATGGGTTGCTGGGTAACAGGGTCAACTTGAAGCAACCTATTTATTGGAACTGACTTATTAGATAATTTCAAATTAATTTAGTAAAGGAATTAGGGTTGCCTTATACCACATTGGAGGATGTTTAGAAGACATGGAGCTTTGACTATGGATTCTTATAGACAAAAGGGGAAAATTTGAAGGGCCTTTGAAGGATGAGTGACCACTTTTGGGAGTCCATTGATCCAACAAATGGGTTCTTGTAGCTTGTGTGGACAATTTAGGAGCCCATTTAACAAGCTTGAAAGGGGTTTTTGGAGCTAGGTGCTTATCTAAAGGTCACCTGCTACCTGCCCGCAAATGGGAAGGGTTTGAAGGTGTTATTAATTAATGAAGGAAACAACTCATTAGAGGGGTTGTCCCTTGTTCAAGGGGTTTCTTTACTCATTATGGTGGGGTGGCTTATAGTAGAAGAGGCAATATGGATTGTTAGAAGATGCTTGAAGCTGAAGCATGCATTTTGAAGCCCATTTTTCCACATTTTAGGGAGCTTAGGGCCTAATAATGTAAGTAAAGTAAATTTATTAATGTCCAAATGATGATCACAAAGGTAGGTCAATGGGAATGGAGAAGAGGACAATCAATATGACTACAGTGTGGGAGTGTAAGTGCATCTCCTAAAAAAATGCTAAAAATAATATATATAGAGAGAAACTGGTGGTAGCGCTGCAGCGACATGTATATAAGAGAGGGACAACCTTGTTAGACTTTGATGGTGCTTTGGATGAAATCAGAAAGGTTGTTTGCCATCACATGCTGACCCAATAATGACTCATATAGTCTCACAATGGCTGCCGGGAGGGTCTCAGATATCGCAATGTCGTATAGGCTTTGGAACAAGGCCTTCCTCGGAATTGTGTCAATGCTTTTTGGAAATCTACAAAGCAATTGTAGACCTTTGAAGAGCAATGGCGAGCCTCCTCAATAATGGCTCGAAGAGTGAATATGTGAGCAATCGTTTGGTAATTTGGTCGAAATCCTGCTAGTTGTCGAGCCCTAAGATTACGACTCTCCAGTACCTCAAAGAGCCACTAGTGTAAGACTATGGCATAAAGCTTAGAGAATGTATGACTCACCATGATAGGTCATTAGTTCGGTAGTGGATGGCATATTCAAATGCTTATGAAAGAATGTGAGCTGTTTGGTGGCCCTCCAAGTCTAGCAGGTCAACATTGTAGCACACTAGTCCATTTTGAAAGTAGATTTTGAAGCCATATATATATATATAGCAGTAAAGCTTAGAGAATGTATGACTCACCATGATAGGTCATTAGTTCGGTAGTGGATGGCATATTCAAATGCTTATGAAAGAATGTGAGCTGTTTGGTGGCCCTCCAAGTCTAGCAGGTCAACATTGTAGCACACTAGTCCATTTTGAAAGTAGATTTTGAAGCCATATATATATATATAATAGAGCAGTCTGCCCAACCTAGGCGTTCTGGCCCAACCTAGCTCAACCTAGTAACAATATTATATATATATATATATATATATATATATATATATATATATACACCTTGACACTCCCCCATCCCCCTTGAATTTCCTTAAAGTTTGGGGGTGCTCCCACATGTTCCCCTTGTGCGTCTTCGCATTCTTGCGTCTCCCTATCTCGAAAACTTGGTTGAACTTTGGTATTTATTACTGTTTAAAAAAACGACCAAGCCAGACTGAGTCAATGCCTGGCTGGGTCAGCTCGGTGGCCGGAACGGATCGACTGGCTGGGTTGTTACCGAGCTGGTGACTGACTCGGCCGGCTTGGCCACTAACGCAAATTGACGACTTGCGGATTTTTTTGGGGGAAAAATTGAACCCCACAACTAATTCTTATTTGGTTTAGGGTTATTTTGAGGTCCATTTACCTCTCCTAACCCTATAAAAGCTACCTAACCCCTCTCATGTCCTCACAACTATCTCATTGCATTTGTACGAGAATTTGTGAGGAGTTTGTGAAGAGTTGTGGAGTTTGTTTTTGGAGCAGCAGTGAGGAGTCTTGGGCAAGCATTGGAGCAGCAGTGAGGAGCTTCTTGGGCAACCATTGGAGCAACATTGAGGAGGCGGTTTGTGCCTAGAGGTGTTTTTTTTCACTTCTAAAATCTGTTTTGCTTATTTATTTCTTTGTGCAAATCTGGAAATTGAAAAGAGTGTTTTTGTTAAAAGAAATGAACATTGAAGCAATGCTATTTTTTTTGTCAAAAAATGGCTCCTAGAGTGAAAGATGCTGCTTGGGCATATGCTGAAATGGTTGATAATCAAATGCATTGCAAATTTTGCCATAGAAAAATTAAGGAGGGTCCTGGGGGCATTCATAGGTTGAAACAACACTTGGCAGGTATTATAGGCCAAATTACTCCATGTGAATCACCACAAATTAGGGAGATTAGGAAGGAGTTGTTAAATAGCTTTGAGAAGTTTCAAGAAGAAAAAGTTAGGCAAAAATAAATAGAGGTTGAAGTTGGGAGGAGAGGAGTATACAACAAATGATGGCTACCAACCCCCATTTTTGATTTTGATGTCTCTTCATCTATCCCTTGTACTAATGCATCCAACCTCTTCTGCAATGTTCCTCCCTCTTTGGAGTCCATGCAAGAAAAAAAGGGCAAGGGTAAAATGAAAAAGAAGGGTGATATGAATTTCAAAAGATATTTCATTGTCACACCCTCCTCTCTATCAGATGCACATGGTCCTCAAGCTAGTAGAAGTCATATGCATCCCACTTTAGATGACCATTGGAAGAAAGAATTGAGGGAGATTGCTTGTGATTACATAGCTAGATGGTGGTATGATGCTGATATCCCCTATGTGTCCCGTTCTCCATATTATGAGCTTATGTTTGATGCCATATTTGCTACTGGAAAGGGCTTCAAAGGCCCTACTATGCATGCGTTAAGGGGGTCTTGTTTATGGAATGAAATTTCCTCTATTGATGAGTATTTGAAATATTTCAAAAACTCTTGGGGAAAAACAGGATATACCATCATGTCAGATGGATGGACTAATCAAAGGAATTGTACCATCATAAACTTTCTTATCTTTTTCCCACAAGGAACCATGTTTCTAAAATCAATTGATGCATCTGATAGGGTGAAAGATGGACAATTGTTGTTTCAGCGATTGGATGAAGTTGCTGAGGAGGTGGGGGTGGCTAATGTTGTTCAAATCTTCACAGGTAATGCCTCTAACTATGTTCTTGTTGGTAAACTGTTAGAGGAAAAACAAAACCTTCACAGGTAATGCCTCTAACTATGTTCTTGTTGGTAAACTGTTAGAGGAAAAACAAAACCATCTTTTGGACCCCATGTGATGCACATTGCATAGACCTCATGCTTCAAGATATTGGCAAATTAGATTGGGTCAAGAACACTGTAGATCATGCCAAAAGCATAACAAAATGTATCTACAATCATTATGGATTTTGAGCCCGATGAGGAGACACACATGGGGCAATGATATTATTAGGCCTGCCATCTCTAGATTTGCAACTCATTTTTTGACATTGCAATCTATGCTTTCCCAACATAGAAACTTGCAAAAGATGTTTTCCAGTGATGAATGGAATGAAAGCCAGTGGTCTCACAAACATGATGGCAAAGATTTGAAAAAAAAAGTTAATGAAGAAATATTTTGAAAAAAGGAAGCAGAGGTTGTGAAGGTTGCTGAGCCATTGGTTAAGGTGTTGTGGTTGTTGGACAGGGAAAGATTGGTTATGGGCTTCATTTATGAGGCTATGGATCAAGCAAAGGATAAAATAAAGACAACATACAAGGATAGAGTGGCTAAGTATGGGCCCATTTGGGCAATCATTGATGAGAGATGGAACAATCAACTCCGTCACCCTATACATGCAGTTGGGTATTTTTTGAACCCAAGATATCATTATAAAGCTCTGGAGGTTGGAGCTTTGGGTGGGGAGGTTAGATATGGATTGATTGACTGCATTGATCGCATGATCCCATTGGAGAGTGATCAACTGGAGATACACCGACAAGTCACTTGTTTCAGCAAAGCTCTAGGTACCTTTGGCAAGAACCTATCAAAGATTGCAAGGAAGCAGATGAGCCAGGTAAACAAAAACTTCAATTTTCAAATTCTTATTTTGTTAAATTGTTTAGAATTTGAAAGTTGACTGTTGGATATATTTTGTTGAGCTAACTCAATACACTAATATGTGTTTTGCAGCACAATAGTGGGAGGCTTTTGGTAGCCATTGTCCTCAATTGTAGAAGTTTGCAATTTGTATTTTGAGTTAAACTTGCAGTGCTACTGGGTGTGAGCGCAATTGGTCAGTGTTTGAGAGGATTCACACGAAGAAGAGAAACTGTTTGGATAAAAAACGGTTAAATGACCTTGATGAGACTCTTGCTTTATTTATTAGAGAATTCTTTCAGAAAGAGGGAGTTGACATTTGTTGAGGGTTTTGCTTTAGTTGTTGGAGCTTTTGAGTTGCATTGGTGAGATACCAATGTTGGGCACCCTCACCTATCATATATATATAAAGGGAGGAGAGAGTCTTTTCATTCATTCATATACACACATCATCATTAGAGATGTAAGAGCTAGAGTGAAGTTGTCTCTTTCATATGTATTCTTGTTTGTCTTTTGCTCTCTTGTCTTTAGTGCTAAGGTTCTTGTGTTGATGCAAGCAAGGCACTACGGTTAGGAATTTCCCTAAGACAAGACAAGCTAGGTTGTGGGAGAAACCTTAGAGGAGTAGAGGAGCACTTGTTCTTGTGGTTCTTGTGAGTGAAGATGACTAGGGTTTTGTGGCATTTGAAACCTTGGTACTACTTGGAGTGCTTTTGTCGAAGATGGGGGATAATATTATTTTCTCTTTTACACTTGTTTGATGCAAGCATATATGCTAAAGAAGACTTGTTGGTGTGTATGCTTGCTAGTGGTGGATCTTTGGTGCGGTGACCAGCGTTGGTTAGAAATGATTCCAATCTAGTGGGAGTTGGTGGCTAGGGTTTGGTATTTATGGTGAATGTCTTGGTGAGGGTTTGGATAGCACGTCTTGTACCATCTTGTGATAAGATGTTGGTATTTACATTGTAACTTCCTCTTAAATATATAGGAAGAGCTCTTTGCTATTGAAATTTCGTGAACTTGCAACTCTGTTTTTCAACTATGTTCTCATGATGAATGAGTAGTTTTTAGAGCTGGTTTTGCATGTTGATTTTACATAACAGATAACATGTTTTGTTAATTTTTAGGTTAATATGTTCTTTGGTTAGGTCAATTACTTCAGTGTTCCACATAAGCCCAATTTTCATTTCCATTTTTTTTTCCATTAGTAATCACATAGAAAGTAACTAAAGAAAGAACGCAAGTAACATGTGCAGAGGACAAGCCAAGACAAGAGAACATAGAAATTGGCTCAAGCTAGGGAAAAACCCCAAGATGGGGAAAACCCTTTATCAATTCTTCTTATCATTAATATCAAATGTTCAACAGAAAGAGAGAGAGTACAATAATTCAAAGTCAAAATGACTTGCCAATTTGAAGATCTGATATCATAGCCCTTAGACAAGAAGATGACCTAATCAAATTGCAATTCTGGCACCAAAGGTTGGGGTCTTCTACTTTGCAATTTTGGATACTGGTTAGGGCGCAAACATAGCCAGCTACAACACCCTATCCATGTTGAGATTTGTAGCTTGGGAGGTACTCCAAACCCTAGGTTTACAGGTTGTGGAGGAGTTAGCACACAAGTGTGGGTTGTGGGTGTGGAACCCAAGCATGTAGGCTTTGCACCCGAGCTTGTGGTTGTGAATCCATGAGGAGTTTTGGACATGTGATGATTTGAGGTAATAAAGGATCCTGACTCCTGAGAGCAATCGGGAGCATTGAAAATCACTAAAATCCGAGGTCTAGAACTTGAGAAATGAATCTTTGAAGTTAAGATGGGTAAATTTGTCTAGTTGGGTAGGTTGTCTTGAGGTTAAAGTAGTGCCCAAAGACAAATTCGTTGGAGCCACTTGATGCCTATAAATATAGGTCAAGTGTGAGGCATTTAGACACATCCAAGAAGCATTTTCATAGTCTACACATCAAGAAAGGCAATGCGAGTGCAGGAATGCGCGAGTGTAGGAACGCGAGTGCAAGGACGTACGAGTGCAGGAGCACGCGAGTGCAGGAACGCACGAGTGTAGGAATGCGAGTGTAGGGACATACGAGTGCAAAAACTCGCGAGTGCAGGAACGCATGAGTGCAACACGCGAGTGCAGGCAGTGAGAGTGAGGGATGAGCATGTAGCAGAATGAACTAGGGCGACGCAGAAGCTAAGCAAGGCTTGGTATATTTGTATTGATGTGTTAAGGTTGAATTAATGCTAGTGGATGGTGTCCTAGGAGAGGACAATTTGGAAGTATGTTGGCAGCCAAGAGGAAGGGTTTCCTAGGTGGTTGGATGCCCTAACCAGGAGCAGATGCTACAACAAGGATTGGTCACTCGTGGACTGTTGGAGGGTAGCATGAGAGTGGACCTAGTGTGGATAGTGATTGGGCATTTATAGTCTGCTGGAGGACAGCGTGATAGTGCCCGGGCTGGAGCCTGGTGTGCGCCATCTTCATGGACCTAGGTGGGTGCTAGAGTGGCAATTGTTGAGTTCATAGGTTGACGAACCAGAGGAGTAGTTGAGCAACCCTAGATTTGTGTGTGGAGAAGGAATTTTACAACAGATGATGGGCAGTCTTCTGAGCCTGTGTTCATTGTGGGAGATGGATATCTTGCGGTGATAGGTGGTAGCCCTCCGTGCCTTATGTTGGTCTTCATTGGAGCAACGTAGGAAGACCATAGTGGGCTGAAGTCCCTGAGTAGCACCAGTGGGGAGATTGAGAGTTGTTCATAAGTGGAGCTATGAACAACTCGACAAGAGTCTTGATGTGTTGGTGCGTTGATGGACGAACGATCAACTAGTGAGCAGATTGACAGCCAAGGTTCATTGGTCAGATGGACTTGGAGCATTGATAGAGGCAGGAGCTACAAATGGGGAGTCGAAGGACTGAGCAGGTACATGGTACGACTGAGGGGAGCTGAGAGAGTCGACTACATCAACCAGATGGCCATAGTATCTTGTTGAGTGTAGATTGGTTGTCGATGGACTAACACCAAGGCCCAGTTTTGTATTCTTGTACTAGTGGATATTTGAGGGCTATTATCCCTAGTACGGGAGGCCCTAAACTGTTGTATTATATGTTGATTAATATAACGAAGTTGGGTTGAAAAATGTAAAAAGTTGTCTATATTTTGTGCTCTAGTAGATTTACCGCTGTTTATATTCCGTTGTGCAAAGTAGTATCGTTGTGATTCTTGGTTTGGTAGCGTCAGAGATTTAAGATTCTATCCCAGACACCAAGGTCTTGGAAATTCAACATGGTATCAGAGCGTATTTGAGCTACTTTGAGGGATAGTGAATCAGAGTGTGCACAATGAAGCAACACAGAGGGAGTCATGGGTGTCTAGATCATGGAGCAAAGGGTTCAGCTGTAGACATGGAGATGTGGTCTTGATTGGCTTGGCAACGAGATTCGCTGGGAGTTTTGGTGGATTGGTGGTGAGCCTGGTGAACAACAGTTTGTTGTAGGGCAGATTGCTAATCATGGACTTTTGTTGATTTTTCATGGATGGTTGGGACAGCTCGAGGGTTTCTTTGGCTTGGACGAGATCAGGTTGATTGAGATGGATTTATGTGATGGAATTCAAATTGGCAGGCTAGAGTCTTCATCGGATTGTGATGTTGCATATCCGAGATTGGAGGGATTTGCACAAGTGGTATTCAATCGAGGAGGATGAGTTCTTGTAGGATTGAGCCAGTGGAGATCGTGTAGGCTCAGAGGGAGTCTAGCCTCAGAGGGAGCAACCCTATGGAGGGTTCAGATGTAATGAGGCAAAGGCACTGCCGAGGTTGCTGGGTTCATTCTACAGGGTATGATGCAGTGATGGATGCTAGATGGGCTACTGTCGTCGGTATTGATGTAGACTTCCTACTATATTGATGATGCTGTCTAAACTACTGATAATTATTTGTGAATTATTAGGGCTTCTTTTAATCTTTCTTCTTCATTAAATAATTATACTTCGGAAACTCAACTAATAGCAAAGACAAGAAAGCAAATATCACAGTGCAAAATAGACAAGAGACACTAGAATTAAGCTGGTGGCCAGGGCAAAATCCATGAGGGGAAACCGAGCAAACTTCTTTCCTTAGAGAATTAATTCAACAAGAGATATCAAAGTCAAGTTATGGTTAGCTTTACCAAGTGTCCAAGTCAGTCCTCTATGACAACTATCAACCACAGGAATCACCACAAATTCTTTGTATAAGTTCAAATCTTCTACCAATCACCACAGACCTGTGTACCAATTTGTATTGCTATCACATAATATACCACAGATAATTCGAATCTCTGTCACAAAAAATTTGAGTCTCTACACACAATTCGGATCTCTGCCACACCACAGACAATTTGGATCTCTGTCACACACAATTCAGATCTCTGTCACACCATAGACAATTCAGATCACTTTTAGAGTATCACCACAGATTCAGACTGCTCACAAGTACTACCATAGGTTCAAATATTTTTCAAAGTATCACCATAGGTTTGGATCTCTTCCAGAGTCTCACCATAGGTTTGGATCTCTTCCAAAGTATCACCATAGGTTTGGACTGTTCACAAGTGTCACCACATGTTTGGATCCGCTTCTTTTCTTAGATTCGGATGCCCAGATCTTTCTTTCCTATAGTCAGACGAATTGTTATTCTTGTTATGTGAGTTCTTCCTTTGAGGAGGATGAAGAGCTTCAATATATATTCAAACACGAGGCCAAATGGGTGCCAAAGGGGAAAGAGCCGACTTGAGGAGAAGAGAGGCCGACTTGGACACTTGGGGCTTCAAATAAATTTGAATCCGTTTTTTAATAAATACAAATAATTTTGATCATGAAGACCATGCTTTACATGTACATCATGATAAATATATAATATGAAGACTGCCCATAGCTACAAACTTCAACACTCCCTCTAGCTAGGGAGGTATTCATAATGAATGACAAGTTAATCCTACGTTGACAAAATTTTCTAAGGAAAGATCAAGATTAAGATAAGCATCATCATCAATATCATTACCAACATCAACCACATTGCCATAACCTAGTTAGTACCCATGACGCATGGCACACATCCTCACTCTTAGAAAGAGATCAGAGCACGATGTTGGGAGGCTACACCATCTAGGATTGTTCTCTTTAATCATGTCAAAGTGACACAGGGATAACCTCCCTAATCGGGTCACTATATAATGACATAGAGAGAATGACTATCCTTTGCCAGACCACTTTCCTGTACAGGTCAAAAATGACACAGGGACAACAACCCTAATCATATCACTATACAGTGGCATAGGAAAATGTCAGTCCACAGGACCATTCCTCCTAATTAGGTTGAAGTGACACAGGGACTACAACCCTAATCAGGTCAGTATACAATGACACAAGAAAAATGTTAGTCCACCGAACCATTCCTCAACCAATGTCTATGTAGTTGTGTTAAATTTGGACAACTAGGTCCAAACTCCATGTTCTGATGCTCAGATTAAGAGGCTAATATTTTTGTTGGATTCCTCTTTCTGAGAGGTGTAAAATCCATATAAAAATAGTCTTAATCCGATGAGCAGAACTTATATTTTGAATTTATTATTCTTAATAAATTATATGTGCAAGGTCAGCTAGTTTTGTAATGTAGGCTCACATGCCCAACAGATGTGTCACACACCCCCATTGATGGATATATATACAGGAAAAGTTGGAGAGAATTTCATCACAACACAACTCACATCTTCCTCTCTCATCTTAGAGAGTATGAGCTACCTGGAGGACGAATTTCAGCCACACGTGGGAAGGACGAAGAGGACAGACCGTACGGATTTTCTGCTGCTAGGGTTTAGCAGAAAGTTTGACCAGCGTTGACTTTGGTCAACACTTGGTCCAATCAAGCTGAAAATTTGCTCATCAGGGGAAATATATCCGAGCTTCACTGCTCCCTTCTGCACCATGTTTAGCATCGTGGTCATCCCTACATTTGATCAAAGCTATTATGCTTCTCAACTTGCCAATCCAGTTGCAACATACGTTGCCTTTGATACATTGCTTTATGCTTATCCAAGAAATCAAACAGAAGCAACTGACAATCCATCATCCAACTATATGAGGTCAACATTTTCAGAGGTCATAACAGGGGTTTTTGACTGCTCCATCTAGAGGTAATAACTGTTCCCTTTGACACATTAGTCCTTTAACTGATGCAAATGTGTTGACATGATCCACTCCCTCGTGCTAGGAAAACCTTCTCAAATCGTGCTTCCAAGCTGCTATCTTGACTTTTCTTTGGCATACTTCAAACAGTCCGCTCCCTCTAAGCTAGGGTTTTATCTGGTACAATATAGAAATTTTAGAAAATATTCTTGCTTTGTTTCATTCTTTTAATTTCTCCATCCGTTATCAATGCCTTGGTAGCTTCTTCTATGTGCCTGCAATCCTCACAGGAGGCCATAGAAGAACAATTACAATTAAGAAGAGAATTCAAAGGCCACAAAAATTAATTAACAACAATAAATCAAATAAGAAAGATACAAAATACTTGTCATTTTGAGAAGAATGTCAACTCCCTCCTGATTTTTACACTTCTTTCATCCATCAACAATTTTGTCCATGCCATTTTCCACATGTCTTTCTTTCCTTTCAAGAGCTAGGTTTCTTCTTTTAGTCGAAGGATTGAACTAGGTCTAAATTCTAGGGTTTTATCATAGAGCTTTCTTATCGAGAATTTCAGTTTTCTAATTATTTAAAAAGGGTTCTAAACAACTTCTAATTTAATGTGAGGGACCCCTTTTGCTCCCAGACAACTTGCAATAAACCTAGTAATACAATTCTTTAACATCAGATGCTAAAGCCTTTGAAGAATCATTCTTGTAGTTTTTTGAGGAGGATGCTCGTCATCATCATTGACCTTCATCTTCTTATTGTTTGATGCTTCAGGACAGCTATTTTTATAATGTCCAAATTTGTGACATCCATAACATTAAACTTTGGATAAGTCTTTCTTTCCTTGGGGATTGGATCTTCTACTTGCATACTTATTTTGAAAACCAGACTTCTTACCATTATTCCTTCTAGATTTTGCAACAAAAGCTTGAGATTCTCCTTCGTCATGTCTTTGAATCTTCCCTTTAACAATAAGTCTAGATTACTCTTGGTTGCAATTGGTCCATAATTCTTCAAAGCTTGGAGTATCCTTTCTAGCACAAATGCCAGCTGCAAATGAATCCCATAAATCTGGTTGGCCATTGAGAGAAGCAGTGATTAATTCAGATTCAGAATTAAATTCACCCATCTTTGCAGCTGATCTCTTATGTGAGCAATTTTCATGAAGTAGGAGGCCACAGGTTCATTTATTGACATTTTTGCATCACAAAGTTGATTTCTCAAGGAATCTTTTGACTGTTGTTAATTGAAAACAAGTTGACAAGAGTATCATACACTTCCTTTGATGTAGCTAGTTCTGAAACAAATGGAATCAAATGATCCTTACTCGATTCAAATAAGATTCTTTGAGCCTTGACTTCACCCTTTCTAAACCTTGCTTTCACATTGTCATCAGCATTATCATTTGGTTTAGGAACTTTGCCTTGGACATATTGAAACACTTCATGTTCTTCTAGGACTAGGTCAATTCTCTTCTTCCATGCTTTGAAGTTAGAAGCTTCATCAAGTTTGTTTCGTTGTTTGCAAGAGGGAACCATTTGCTCAGAAATCTTGGACATAGAGATAAGAGATTTCTTCCTTGAGAGAGAGAGAGAGTATCAACAAGGTGTGGTCTTCAACTTTGTCTTCACCAATGCTCTAATACCATGTTGAGAAACCAAGTACAATGTGTACAAAAACTATTTCTGAACTACTGATAATTATTTGTGAAATATTAGGGCTTCTTTTAATCGTTCTTCATCAAATAATTACACTTCAGAAATTCAACTAATAGCAAAGCCAAGTAGCCAGTGGCCAGGGAAAACCCACGAGGGGAAAACCTAGCAAACTTCTTTCCTTAGATAATTAATTCAACAAGAGATATCAAAGACAAGTTATGGTCAGCTTCATCGAGTGTCCAAGTCAGTCCTCTGTCACAACTATCAACCACAAGAGTCACCACAGATTCTCTGTATAAGTTCAGATCTTCTACCAATCACCACAGACCTCTGTACCAATTTTGTGTTTTTGTGATACAATATAGCACAGATAATTCGGATCTCTGTCACAGGCAATTTGGGTCTCTACACACAATTCGGATGTCTGTCACGACTCACACCACAGACATCTCGGATCACTTTCAAAGTATCACCACAGATTTGGACTGCTCACAAGTACTACCACAGGTTCGGATCTTTTTCCGAGTTTCACCACAGGTTCAGACTGTTCACACAAGTACTACCATAGGTTCGGATCTCTTCCAGAGAATCACCACAGGTTTGGATCTCTTCCAGAGCATTACCACAGGTTCGGATCTCTTCCAGAGCATCACCACAGGTTCGGACTGTTCACAAGCGTCACCACATGTTTGGATCTGCGTCTTTTCTTGGACTCAGATGCCCAGAACTTTCTTTCCTATACCCAGACAAATAGTTATTCTTGTTGTGTGAGTTCTTCCTTTGAGGAGGAAGAAGAGCTTCAATATATAGCCAAACATGACGCTGAATGGGTGCCAAAGGGGACAGAGCCGACTTGAGGAGAAGAGAGGCCAACTTGGACACTTGGGGCTTCAAATAAATTTAAATCTGATTTTTTAAAAAATGAAAATAATTTTGAGCATGAAGAAATGATAAATAATAAATATAATATATATAATATGAAGACCGACCATAGCTACAAACTTCAACAAATAATATGAAAACACATGAGTTTATCATATCTTGCCTATCAATATTGTGTGATTTTAACAGGAAGTAAACATGCTGTTATGTGCATGAAAAAAAAGGTGAAAGGTCTTTGTATATTATATTAAGAATTAGCCAAACCAGGAAAGTACTGGTTGATATGTACAAGAAGCTAGAAACATTCATGTTCCGTGCATATGTTGAGCTATAACAACAAAAGGTTGAACATATTGAATAGGAGGGCTAACATATAAGTTCTGTCCCATGTCAGTAGCCTACAATCTGACATTGTGCAAATTGGCCTATAAGGCCAAAGGGTTTTAGTGAGAGGAAGACTCAAGCCATATAATAATGTGATTTCAAATAATTGATAAAAACTCGATAAAATCAAAGAAGATGCTAATTATTGTAGTCATAATGATGAAATGCTATACTTAAAACACTGTTTCAACTTTGTACCCGATATTGACCCTTATAATTAATTCCAAATATAGCTGATGCAGGCCCTTATAGTTTTCAACTCTTGCAGACATTGGTCCTTATAGTTTAGAAATATAGCAGATGTCACTCTATATAGTTTCCAAATCTAGTAGATGTTTGGCCTTACAATTTCAAAATTTAGCAGATGTTTGACCTCAATAGTTTTTAAATCTAACAGATGCCATCCTGTGTAGTTTCCAGTCATGGGGGACATTATCATGTAATAGATTTAGGGTTAAGATGGATCTATCTTAGTTGATTTATTAGGTAGTTTGGCTAACAAAGTTGCAGAGGATAAACAGGTATATAGAGAGATGGAAAAATGGACCAAAGAGAAGTGAGGACATCAGTAAAACTCCACTGAACCTTGCCTTAATTTTTAATTTGTCGATGGGAGTATAATCATCAAAAATTAGAATTTTTTTGTCTGAAAGTCGTCGAAAACACCCCAGGTAATTTGTTATAAAAAATAAACAGCAGGAAAAATAATTACATGGTGTCAATGCTAGAGCAATAATGGAAGGAAAAATTTGGAAATGTAAACATGCTGCCATCATCCATGTCGATAAACAAACACAGTAGGTGTAAGAAGTCTTTGTATTGTAACTAAGAATTAGTAAAACCAGCAAAGCACTGATTGGTAGAATGGCAATCTAGAAACATTCGAGTATTCGACTAGATAAGCTATAACAACATAAGGCTGAATATATAGACTAGAAAAGGGCTAACAAATGACTGATGTCTCTTTACAATAGTGTACAATCAGAAATTGCGTGAAGTGGGGGTGGGGGTTTTCGTGAATAGGAAGACTGAACCCATATAACAATGAGATTTTAATTTTTTTTTAATTAAAGAGCACCATGCCAAGGAAGCAACACACTTAAAGCACTGGTTCTACTCAGTGATGAAACACCACACTTAAAAGCATTTCCCCTACCCAATGCTCTGTCAGGAATTAGTGCCTGACCTTCAAGGAAGATATCGAAAGAGAAAATTGTTAGGTATAAAAAATATGACAAATTCTAGGCCAGCAACCCAGGAAATCATTAAACAAAATCTAGTATTTTTCTTCTCTTTCACCAAGTTCTGATCCATTCTTTCACATAAAGCTTTTATAGTCATTGTTATATGAAACTAGATAGAAGAATTATACAAATATTGAAGCTTTTCTGCAGTCTCAGTCAGAGCTAAAATTTGCATGTCATTATGGCAGGTACTCCCACTTGTCAATTGCAGACTTTTCTGATTCTGTGCCAACCATCCCTCCAGAGGAAATCCGTCATATGATGGTGGATAGACCTGGAATAGATGTTGAGCCAGATGCTCTTGGTGGTCAACATCACCAGCAAGGTCGTCCTGGTAATTTGGAAAATGCAGTGCTTATGTTTATACAGTCTTTATTCCCTTGGGTGAACTATGGGCATAATACCGATATTGACGAGCAAAGAGAAGTTGAGAATCCTGGCGAAGAAAATTGACGTAGTGTTAGACTATTTCCACTACATTCCAGTCGATTTAGTATTCATTGGAAATAATTCTTTTACAGGCTATTTTCCATTATTAAGTTCCATATTATTACCACTGCAATGAAAAACCTATTGGTGTTTAAATTAGCATCTTCTTTGAGGCTTTACAGCATTATTTAAATGGATTATGTAACCAATCAATGTACTCACTAGGTTATGCTAAGATGGTCTGATGCCAACATATGTATGTATGAAACAAGGTCTTCTTAATAGAAACGTGTTATAAGAGAATAGGAGGAATTATACCGTCATATTTTCTTTATTTGAAACTCCCTTTTTCGTGCCTTTTATTTTCAACTTGTGTTTTGTGATTCGAACCCATCGTTTTGGACATCATGATCCTGTCCGAATAAATGCTTGAAAGCAACCTACCCTTCATACAGTGCCTGAAATTTTCTGTTTTGATACAAATGCTAATGGATTTGGAAGAATTTTATTTCATGCCACGCATAGTTTTAGTGTTTTCCCTATTTGTGTGGATTACATGTGCATGGTATTCTACTAAAACTTGGAACGCTAAGTCTATCCTCGTAATTGAGGCAATTAATCATTTCATGTTTACTGGTTTTCATGTTTACAGCATAACAGTAGTTCAGAAATTCCAAAAAAAGGGCAGGACTTATTTTTCTATTTGCATGCATGGCTGGAAATATGTCGACTTTTTCGAAGCATCCGGCCCTTTCCGTCATCATTTTATTTGTTGTACATCACGTCAAATTATCTTGTCACCTCCAGTAGACTTATGCATAATATGCTTCTTAAGAGAACCGTAAGAATACCCCTCAATATTTATGGTTCTATTTGAGTGATATAGGGTGTACTTTTGTAGGTTGCCAAGGAATTTGTTTGGACTCGTGTATAGCAAATAAAATTCAATCATCTGCCTATGCGTGTGATTGTGGGATAGATGTATAATGTGGTTTATCCGTCATCTGAGGGACCTCCAATGAAATAACCGTTGCTCCTAATAGCCTTCTTTCTTTAATGAGATAGTGGCGAGAAAATTGAAGTGATCAAGTCGATTTTGCCTTTTCTTTGTCATCACCATCGAAGACATATCCTTCATGAATACGTTAATGGTGCCCTGAGTGTCAATAGTATTTTCATTGGCAATAGGCTAATTTTGATGCTTTTTAGTGCAGGGACCAACATCTATGGTTACATGCCTTTTCTTTCACTCCTAGGAGGTACAAAACTAAACTTGAGGAAGTGCCTCCTTTCGATATGATCAAATGATTAAGTGTTGATAATTATAGCATTGGCTAGGTATTTCTACATTATAGCATTGGCTCGGTACTTCTACATAGGCTAAGTGTTGATAGTTATAGCATTGGCTAGGTATTTCTACATAGGCTTAAGTGTTGATAATTATAGCATTTGCTAGGTACTTCTATATAGGCTAAATGTTGATAGTTATAGCATTGGCTAGGTACTTCTACTTAGGCTAAGTGAAGCAGGATAGAGTCGTCCAAAACCTTTTTAGGTACTTGCTTAATTTATTAACACATCGATTAATTAATTAATCAATGTTGGTTATTAAAATTGAATTATTCACTTTAGTGAATTACATATAATATAATATTTACAGTTGATCTCAAGTGAGTTAGGATTTAATCCTGGCCATCCATCACTTTAGAGATTAGGATAGGGATTTAGCTCAATGAGAAATTATAAAAGAAAGAGTAAGGAGAAGAAGAAGAAATTATAAAAGAAAGAGTAAGGAGAAGAAGAAGAGATATCAAATTATTGAAAGTGATTTTAGTGAGAGACTTAGGGCTAAGGAGAAATAAGTGTTCTAATAGGAAATTTTGGATACGGAAATTTGTGGAGGGCGAGTTATTGAGCACCGAATTTGATAAGGACAAGGCTTAGCTGGCATGCATTAAGGGTTTTGCAGGGAGGGCATATGAGTTATGGTTAAATTGAGATTAAGAGGATCATCCAACGTGTGGGGTATACAAGGGGCAACTAAGAGAGAGGAAGGTTGAGTTTGTAGATTGAGACTTCTCAAGAGCTCTGTTATGAATAAATATATAGGAAATAATGTAAAATAATGTAAATGATAATAAGCATAAATAATTATTAGTTAATTAGTAATTAGGTTGAAGAGGCATGTCTAAATGAGAGAGGACTTCCATGAAGAGACAACTACTTGGTATATAAGCAAACCTCATTCTTGTTGTATCATTATTCTTATTCACACATTTTAATATATGATATTTGTATCCTCATACATATCTTTATATTCCAAGTCTCTTGGAGTAATTACTTTGTAGAAAGAACTTTATACTGTTTCATTTGGTATCAGAGTAGTTGAGCAGTTGATCCTCTGGCTGCTTCACCACTACACAGATCCATGATCTAGGGCCTTGGCCATTGACTCTTCATTCGCTGTTGCAGTCAAGCGTTTCGCTACAATTGGGGTTTCTTCGCCATTGGCCACATAGAAAGTGAAAATAAAAAAATAAAACTAAAATCATTTAAAAGAAATAGTGATATATATATCTCATTTTTTTTATTAAATTAATTAAAAAGAATAAAATCTAAATAAATAAAAAGAGCAGAAAATTAAGTAAAAAGTAAAAGATATCATCTTGAAAAAAAATAAAATATATTTAAAACATATAAAAAAGAAACCGTGGGCCCTGCCAACAACATCCTAGTGTTGTCTGCTACCACTGCTATCGCCAAACCCCCACTGCTACCACTGCTATCGCCAAACCCCCACATCTGGACAACCACTATTTTGCAGCCGCACCATAGCCACAACCCTAGTTGTTGCTGCCGTAGCCGGTTCAATACCGCAGGTCTGTTCTCATTTCGTTCCATCGAGTTGGAGTCTTGATTGTTGACCACAAGTCGCCACAAAAATTTCTCAAGCCAACAAACCAGCGATCACCGCGGTTGCCACCGCCTTGCTCAAGCTATGTATAAATCAACGCCATTAATTTTGTCACCTCAGCAAAAAAAATCGTACCACAACCGTCTCTTCCTCAACTGCTACTCTGCCTATTGCTGCCCAATACGGGTTGCATTTCATGTTATAAATATAATCATATACATAATTACATTGTTTTCCTACAATCTTGTATGTACCAACGCTGTAATAGTTTGTTTGTACCGATGCTGTAATAGTCTGTTTGTCGTCGAAGGTTTGAACAATCCGCTAAACTCATGATTCACTTTCAACATAATCAACGGTTGCCACCATTTCAAAACATTGACGCCACTTTTTATGGCAAAGTCAAACGATTAATTCTGAGAGTTGAATTAATCCTATAAGGCACTTATATAAGGGTATGTTAGTGAAATTTGAAGTTTTTAAAAACAAAAAAGTGAGTTATTAAAAAAGGGAATTTTATTGGATGATAATACTATAAAGTGAAGGGCATTGAAAAAAAAGGGCAAATATTCACAAAGAGGTTTTTTTTTTTTGTTTGTTTACGGAGTAATAAAAAAAGAGATATATTATATAAAAAGAAATTAAAAAAAAAACATTTAATCACCGAAAGGTTAAACTTGAAAGAGCCGTTGAAGTTTATTAGTGTTGAGTGGATAAAAAAGAGATGAAAGGGGTATATATATATCGAAAAAGTGATTATATATATATATATATATATATATATATATATATATAAAGATTTAATTTATTATGGAAAAAAATTAAGAAAGAAAATTAAATAGAGTTAAGGTTATTTAAAAAAAAAGTGAATATTTGAAATATATATATAGAAAAAAGGGATTTGTTTAAAAAAAAGTGATTTAAAAAGTATTTAGTGTTCAAGAAGTAAAATGGAGCTTACCCAAAGACGGTAAAGCACTATTTAACATTAAAAGAATTCTTGCAAGAAAAGATGTTATTATTTCTATTTCTTCGACATAAGATACAAATTATATAACACTTAAAATCGCAAACCAATTACTGATCCCAGAGTCAAATATAACTGAAAAATTAGACTTTTTTGGCACTAAAATGAAATTGACAAAAACACCGCTGATAGAAATGAATAAGTCTTGCGACTTAAAGATGATAGTGAAAAATTACTAACACAAATTAAAAAGCTTACAAGGGACAAAATGTCATTAACCGAGAAGTTAGAGCAATTTAATCAAGAAGTATCGAACTCTCCAGGTGTAACAGTCCAGGTTGAAGATGAGGGAATTAATACTGAACCAGTTAGTAGCAGAACTCAAGAAGAGGATCAATCAATGGAAGGAAAAACAAATTCACATGTGACAATCCAGACGATGAGAATTCCAAACAAAGATTATGTACCTAACTTAAAAACCGTAGTTCGAGAAGGAAATCAAAAAATTTCCACACACCTAATAATGGGAAGTCAAACCAAAAAGGTTCCCTATCGACATCCGAATCATGAAAGTAGACAACTCAACCATGCTACATATTGGGACCATTCAGAACAAAAACAATAAATTGATGTTCTAGAGAAGAGTGATGTAACTTCAATCGAGTCCTATGATGACAAGTCATTACAAAATTCTAGTGATTAGAATATTCCACAGAAGATTAATCTAGGATGGTTTGATCCCTTCTCAGGGCAGCAATTTTGTTTGTCACTTAAAAGATCATATCAGCCTGTATCGAGGAAGATGACTATTCTGAGACAGAAATACATTCGAAGCGGAAAAAGAGATCAAACCTTTTTCATTAATAAGCTTTGAGGACAAAGCTTTTTGAGGAAGAAGACAATGTTATGAATAAATATATAGGAAATAATGTAAAATAATGTAAATGATAATAAGCATAGATAATTATTAGTTAATTAGTAATTAGGTTGAAGAGGCATGTCTAAATGAGACATGACTCTCCATGAAGAGACACCTGCTTGGTATATAAGCAAGCCTCTCATTCTCGTTGTATCATCATTCTTATTCACACATTTTAATATATAATATTTGTATCTTCATGGATATCTTTATATTTCAAGTCTTCTGGAGTAATTAATTTGTAGAAGGAACTTTGTTCGCTTTAGGGTCAAGTTTTTCTAAGTGTTTTTGGTTAGGTTTTATTGTTGTATAAAACTCTATAATTATCTATGGTCCAATTCTGATAAATAAAGTGAAGAATAAATTAGAGGGTTTTATAATAATTTGTTGTGTGATTGATTTTCTACTTGTGCTTTTGCGACATTTTATTTGTTAATTATTTATGTATTTTTTTAGCAATTGAAAAAATAATTTGCTAGATCAAATAATTTTTTATGGGTATACAATTGGTTAGGACATAAATTGAATTTGGTATTCGGGAATTTAACACAATATAAGAGTAATAAACTCGAAAAGAGTGGGATATTGATTTTGTCACGAGTTGACAATAGAGAATTTTTCAGCAATAAAGTTTTTATTCTTTGGTTGAGTATTTGATTTGGGAGGATGGATGCAACCAAGTTGAGGTCTGAAGATTGGTTGGAGGGTGCATCCAACTATAATGCCTAGAAGGAGAGAATAACATTGGTACTGATGAAGAATGACATTTGGGAGTTTCTTGAATAGAAAATCAGGTCTCATATT
Organism: Pinus taeda; assembly: GCA_000404065.3. NCBI lineage: Eukaryota > Viridiplantae > Streptophyta > Pinopsida > Pinales > Pinaceae > Pinus > Pinus taeda. The sequence continues at coordinate 139,116 of APFE030536963.1, forward strand.
GATGTTGCACAACTGGCCATCCATAATCAAAATGATGTGAGACTCAGGTGAAGAATTTATATGCGGTGAAGGATCATGTGATCTGGAAAGAAGACTACTAGGGAGATATGTGAGGTTCTGACAAAACTAGGAAGATGTTACTACCCCAAGTTGACTAGATTAGATACAAGAGCATTTTATCTCACCAAGATCTCATCTGCTCATGAGGAGTTGGTTACATTACAAGGTGAGGTTTGTAGTGAGAGGGTTCTACCAAAAGGAGGGAGTAGACTATGAGGAGACCTTTGCTCTAGTCACTAGGTATACTTCTACTAGGGCTATGATAACTATTACTTCAAAGATGAGGTGGAGGATACATCAGATGCATATGAAGACTACCTTCCTCAATGGAGTGATCCAGGAGGTGTATATAGAACATCTTAAGGGCATTGAGGTGCATGGGAGAGATTATCATGTATGTAGATTGAATAAAACATTATATGGACTTAAGTAGGCACAAAGAACATGGGTTATTCAAGGATTGATGAGTATATATTGGGTAGGGGCTAGTTGTATTACATACTTGTTGGCGATGATCCACTCATCTTGGTACTTTATATGGATGACCTATTTCTCATAGGGTCATAGGTCACCGAGATGTGCAAACGAGATTTAGCTTCGAAGATTGAGATGAAGGACATTGACATGCTGCACTACTTTTGGGGATTGAAAGTGTGGTAGTAGAGAAGTCAGATTGACAGGGAAAATATGTAATTGATATCATAAGAATATTTGGGATCGTGGATTAGAGTCCTACGTCTACACCCATGATCACCAATTTGAAGAAACTAAATACTTTAGAATTTGAGTTGGTGGATCGTAGTTTATACAGGTAGTTGATTGGTTTTTTGATGTGTATGGTGAACATTAGGCCAAATATATGCTTTATTGTGAATACCCTAAGCTAATTTAAAGTAGAACCGAGAAGGGTGCATTGGGTTGCAACAAAGCATGTGTTTAGGTCTTATGAGGTACATATGGGCTTAGATATGCCAGGGATGGAGTGCAGTCACAGGGCTATACAAAATCATATTGGGTTGGGAAAGCAGTGGATAGGACAAGTACTTCAAGGTGTTGTTTCAACTTGGGATTAACAATGATTTCGTGATTCAACAAGAAGCATACTTCCATGGTACTCAATTTAGCAGAAACAGTATATGGAAATGAGTTTGGCAAGTTCTGAATCCATTCAACATTGCAAGATTCTCATAGGGTTATTTGGTATTGGATTCTAATATGATACGCTGTGATAATAGGAGTCGTATCAAACTCTTGGAAAACCTAGTTTTTCATGACATGTCTAAGTATATAGAGATCAAATATCACTTCATTTGAGACAAGGTCTAGAGGGGAGCTATGAAACTTTTGTACATTTCCACAGATGAGCATGTTGCAGATATTCTCACAAAGCCCTTGGCGAAAGGGGAGTTTTTTTGCTACATAGATCAACTGGGAATGGTGTAGAATGCCTTCTTAGCTAAGAGGGATTGTTGAAGATTATAGTAGTGGACATGTACTTCTACATAGGCTAAGTGTCAAGCATGCAAGAGTCATCCAAAACCTCTATATAACTTGCTTAATTTATTAAGAAAGTGTTTTTTATGATTATTTCATAATTCTAGCTTAGGAAAAAGCCGTTGATTAATTCATTCATTCATTAATGTTGGTTATTGGGCTATGATTTTTTTAAAGAAAAGTGAATTATTCACTTTATTGAATTAGATCTAATCTATACCATTGATCTCAAGTGGGTTAGGATTTAATCATAGCCATCTATCACTCTAAAGATTAGGGTTGAGGATTTAACTTCATGAAATTTTTTTGAAAAAAAGCATAAGGAAAAGAGAAAGACATGTCAAATCATTGAGAGAATGATTTTATCAAATGAAGAGTGAGAGACTTTGGGCTAAAGAGAAAGAAGCTTAGCATTAGGAAATTCCAAAGAAGAAAACTTGTGGAGGTAGTTGCTAAGCACCGAATTTGCAAAGGGATAATACTTAGCTAGCATGAGTTGAGGCTTACGTAGGGAGGTCGTAGGAGTTATGGGTAGGTTGAGGTTGAGAGGATCGTCCAGTGCATGGGCTATGGAAGGGGAATTTAGGAGAGAGGAAGGTTGAGTTTGCATATTGTGATTTTTTAGTGGGCTGAGTTTCAAAGGGTTCATATTTTTCAGGTTCTATCACTGCATAAAACTTTGTAATTCTTTGTGGGCCAATTTATTTATATGGGATCTTTTATTTATTATGAGAAATATAGTGAAGAATAAATGGAGGGTTTTATAATTTTTTGTTGTGTGATCGATTTTTTATTGTGTTTAAGCTGGAAGTATTGTTAAATACTAGTGTATTTTTTTAGTAATCTAGAAAATAATTTACTAGGTTAAATACATTTTTTTGGGTATAAAATTATTTGGGATATAAACAAATTTGGTATTAAGGAATTTAATATTTAGTGGAGTATGAAATTCATTTAAACAAAAAATTGAAATGATGGTGGAATGACCCTTACATATGCAATGAACTCCTTAAAATATATGATGTGAAAAATAAATATGGGAATTAATACCATGCGCACACAATTTTTAGGCATCTGGGAAAACAAATTGTTCACCAAACTACTTCAGTTAACATCCTTTGACAACCAATAAGTACTTTTATCAAGCATAGATATCGTGATTTCTTAAAAACTATTTATTACCTATATATACAAGGTTTGCCTATTTAACATAAATTTATTGAAATATGTAGAAGTAATGAGGTTTACGCTCAATGGAGTAATATCAACTTGTTGTAGCGGCTACAACCACCCTCCAAAATTTTTCCCTAGCTTCGTTTTGGAGCCTCCCTTCCAACCTTCACAGCGGCGTGTCTTGCTTCGTCAAGGTCACAAGCTTTAGTGTTTTGCTTGCATAAAGGCAGCGTGTCGATCACAACTTGATCCATTCCCCTCACCGGTTGTTCACCTAGATTTGGTCCAGTTGTAGGCTGTTCACCCAGACTTGGTCCGGTTGCACGCTGAGCAACTTCCCTAAGAAAATTGCGCATTTCTGGAAGGCAACCAACCTTCCGTCTAGAAATTGCACAATCCTATCTGGCAGCTTGCTAGGCTCCAAGCCTGCGCAATTTTGCTAGTCAACACTCCCAGCAGGAATTGCACAATTTTCTCCAGCAGCGCTGCTCAGCCCAAAATTTGTGCAAATCTGAGCAACAATTAGCTTCTCTTCCTAGAAATTGCGCAAATCTCCCGGGAAGTCAGCCCAGCTCCTAGCCAGAAATGCACATTTCCTTCAATTAGTCGAGCAGTCTCTTACATGTGCAGCTGAGTTGACCGGTTCCCTCCAGGACTGAGCAAAACAAACTTGCATGCATGCCGTGCTTCTCCCAAGGCAACATGCAAAGGCATCCGTTGTTTCAGGGATCTATGTTTAGTAGTTGGAGGTTACATGCAAGGATCATTTTAGAAACCTCCCACCAAGTGTCGCTTTCCCTAGATTTGTGGCATGCACGTCACAACCTTGATGCTATCAAAACTCATCAACCGGACGCTGCAGATCTCATTCCTCACATCAACCTTGCAACTCTGACATCCCACATCACATCTAGGTGTAGTCAGCACATTCAATTCAACTGTTTTGGGGTAAGCCCGCTTCCCATGCCTTGTTGCATTTTTGTCGCTTTTTGTGTTTTTGCTTGTGTGAGTAATGTTTGCTTGATTTCAGTGAACGCTTGCTATTGTTTACATGTATATTATCTTGTCCTAGCACCGTTTCAGTTTTTGTCAACATATCATTGCTATCGCATGCATGAAATTGTTTTTTGCGAATGATCACTGATTTAGAAACTTGCCTCACCCACATGCATGTTGTTCCATTTTCTTAATCTGTCATTCACCATTTGTATGCATGATCATTCACTTATGCTTACACTCAGTATCAACATGCATTCACACTCACATTAACTCTCAGTTTCCCGCCGACGAGTCTGGCCAACCTCGGCCCGGACTCTTCCTCATCAAGAGCCTCACCAAGACAACATTGCACAATCCTGAGAGGGAAGGATCTGCCTTCCTCTCTAGAAATGCGCATTTCTGCCCAGCAGATGTCCCCAGGTTTGCTTTGCGCAATCCTCAGGGATAGTGACTGCTGGCCAAGAAAATTGCTCAATGCAGTGACTGAGCCTGCAACCATTTCCAGCTGAGACTGCGCATTGCACAATTCCAGTAGTCAAAATCCAGAATGGCCTGTGCATTGGGTAGTTCCAGCAGTCATACAGTCTCCCAGCAGCCCAAACTGTGCCTTGTGCAGCCTTGGCAGTCGGTCTCCTGACCTCTCGACCGAAATTGCGCAACCTTCATGATCAGTCACACAGGTATGTTGCCAGTTAGTTCTCAAGTCCATTTTGGTTTTCGATTGACAGATTGCTTGCCATGAGTGTTTCCATGTCTCCAGGTATTGCAGGTGTTCATCTGCCTCTCAGTAGTGCAGGTACAATGGTTTCCAAGAGAGCAGAGTCGAGGACACCGTTCATGGCACACCTGGAGATGCAGTTGATCAAATTTCTATGAGCTTGCCTACTGACGAAGATATCAAGTTGTTCGTAGATAAGGACATCAAGATATGGCAGCAGCAACATCACAACAAGCAACATCATGAACATCAGCTAAAGGCAGTGTACCGAATGCAGCGAACACAACGAATGCATCGAACGCAACAAATGCAACAGATGCAATGAATGCAAGAGAAAGGTTGTTGAAAACACAAAGGTGGAACAAAGTTGCAAGCTCAAGCAGATCCACTGATGATGAAATAAATTTTGGAGACTTAGGCTATGAGGTGACGGCGCAACATGAAGATCGCGCGAGGACATTGAATGGAACAAAGAAAGAGTTACATGTGCTGAAGCAACAACTCAAGGAAGAACATGAAGCTGCACAGATAGACGAATGAGTTGCAGCAGGATCAGGAACAACAATGGGTGCAACGTGCACTTATGGATGATACTGCGCCCGTACAAGTTATAGATCCATCCCAGCAGCTAACACGGAGCATACATGGTGAGTAGTGTTGGTGATCGCATGCAAGGGATTCAAAAACATGCATGTCATTGTGCGCATGCATGCAACCCAACCCATTTAGCACACTCACCAGGGTGAAAACAAGAAGCAAGTCTAACTGAAGCTGAACATGTATTTTGACAAGTTGATGCGAATGATCACCAACACACACTTGAAGATCAACATGGATATTATGCATTAGTGTGTTTCCGGTTCAGTTGCACCTAAGAAGACCATGCGCATGTTAGCAAACGAGTTGGATGAAGGCGCCGAACCAATGCACCGATTGCAACAGAGGCAAGAGTTCACTTCAACAAGATGTCACCATGAGGTGCATGCACACTATTATCACTCCAGGAAACTCTCCTAGGTTGCACCTCAGAGATGCCTGGTAACATATAATCTTCAGTATTGTTTTCTGAACTATTGGAATGGATGATGGTTTGGATCAAGTTAGATAACCATTTCAGCGCTATTCTCACTCATGACATGCATGAACACCCCCAACAACACAGGGCTTTAGACCACTAATGCTCAATAGTTTGTAGATTTAATGGATAGATGGAGAATACTGACTATACCAGCAGATTGCATACATGAACATATATGAATGGTTAGCTACAGGCAGCAAATGAGCTTACGGACTGTACTGACATATGCATATATAATAACACATATAAATGGCTAGCTACAGGCAACAAAGAAGCTTGCAATTCTAATATATCGAAGCAGAGATAAGATGACAATTATCTAGCCTCAAACACACAGAAAACATGAACAAAATTTTCAAGTGCAAGCATAAAACAACAAAGAGAATGCACATTGAACATATAATGGCAAAAGAAGCTTATATTTCTGGAATGAATATGAGAAGCTTGAATGAACAAAGGAGCAATAATCTCCAAAAGTTGAACCCTTATTACATACTAACAACTATTTATAGCTAGTTCACAATGATCTTGAGCCTTTTGAGGCTTCAGGGGTCTTAATCTATCCCTCTGTTTCTTCAACTGATTGATTCCCTTAATGCAGGCATGGCTCGGTGGTTTTCCTTTTCTGACAGAGGAATAACCGCATTAAGATATTTTGGGTAGTTCCTGCGCTGTCTGGGCTGATGATGCTTCATGATCTTGTTTGATTTAGCGGTGTGGCATTGTTGTGGCTCCCTAACTGCTTTATCATTGATTCGACCCCTGTCTCTGTCTCCCAGCCTTTATGGGGTAGTGGAAAGGGTCTGCATGCCTTTGTTTTCTCTTTCAATTGCAAACTGTGACTGTTTCTGTTATCAACCGAAAGCATAGCCATACTGCGAAATCCTGCCATTCCCTATCCGTTTCAGACTTCAAAAAGTCCTCAAAGATGGTTCATATCCTCTCGGGTTCGCCCTTGTTGTTGTCGCAAGTCGCAAAGAAGCCTGCCCTGTGTATTTTCCTCGCATTGTGGAATATGCGTAAAACACTTAAAAACAGTGAAAAATCGGTCTTTTCGGACTTCAAAAATGATTAATTTCCCTTCTTGGATCCTTTCGGGTCTAAGATTCATTGCAATCGCTGCCGGCCAATGCTCCCTTCGTATTTTCATTATACAACGAAAATTCATGAAATACATTAAAAATGGGATTTCTGCAGATTTGAAAATATATCTATTTTTCTTCCTGAAACCCTTTCAAGTCCGGGTTATATCGCATCAGCGCTGTTCCCCATTCCCTTTGTATTTTGTTATACAACGAAAATACATAAAAACGCTTTAAAATGGCCTTGGTGCGGACTTCAGAAGTTATCAACTATCGCATATAATTACGTCGGGTCCGGCCCATCGGGTCGCACCATATGCATATGTGAAGACCTCACCCCTTTGGTTTCCACCGATGTGATATTGCGATGTGATCTGATCATAATCGCATATCGCTATATGTACAAGCCCTGCCCCTTGGTCTCCCCGATCTGCGATCCGCCAATGTGATTTGGACCATCGATCCACGTGCGCGATCGACGATCCTCGTTTAATCGGTGATCACCATTGCCATCGCCCCATGGTTTGCGTCGATTTGCCTTCGCCATTGCGACCCGCCGATCCGATCATCTGTGATCGCTGATCGGCGGTGTCCAGTGCTGATTGCCATTGCCCGCCTGTGTTGATTAGATCCACCGATTAGATGTGCGCTGTTGATTGGATAGATCTAACGGCTACTGTGTAATCACTGTTTAAGCCTGCGCCTGTGGGTTTTTTTCATGGTTTTAGAGCGATTTAGGCCTCCTGATAGTGTATTTCCGCCCTTCTAAGGGCTTTCCTCTTGTGCGGATTTTGATCGATGGATGACTTTAAGCACTTACGAAGACTCGAAGAGCATTAATGGATCCATTGACATGATTTTTAAGCACACTTGGAGACTTTGGGGCATTTTTGGATCCAGTTTTGGACTGTTTGCCTCCAAGGCTAACATTGGCTCCTTCTAGGGATGAAATCCTCATTGTGAGGTTTCAAGGATCTCAGATCAATGCCTTTCCTGTAAAAAACAAAAATTAAATCCTCCTTCTAGTGTTCCATTGGGCATGGAATATATTTTGTAATGAAATAAAAACTTGGAAAAACATATTTACAATAACAAGGCCTTAAAGCCTTAAACGAAATAAAGTTTCAAGAATCGCCCATTTACTAGGTTGCCAAAAGTATCTTCTCCTTCTAGACTGTGCATAATGAATGTATTGTTCTGCTGAGCTTGAACAATGACAAAAGGACCTGTCCATAAGGAGTCAAACTTGCCATGATTTCCTCTTTTTTCCTTAAATGCATCCCATTTAAGAACCCATTAACCAACTTGGAAATTTTCCACTTTTGCTTTCCTGTCAAAGGTTTCTTTGATTTTCTTTTGATGAGCCTTTGACTTCTCAATCAACTGTTCTTTGATTTGCTATAGTTCAACCAGGTTATTCATTCTTCTTACCATGTCATTTTCTTCATCTTGTTCTTCTTGCAAGAACTTAGACACAGGGAGAATCAGCTGGATGGGGAAAACAACATTAGCCCCATAAACCAGTTTAAATGGAAAATTCCCTATGGATTTTTTGATGGTAACTCAGTCAGCCCATAGAGCAAACTTCAGCTTGGAATCCCAACTCTTTTTGTTGTCCTCTAATAGCTTTTTGATTACCCTTACCAGGCTCTTGTTAGATGATTCTGCGAGGCCATTGCCTTGAGAGTAATACGAGGTAGAATGCACCACTTGAATGCCCATGGATTCAATCATGTCCATCAATTCTTTTTCCTTGAACGCTGTTGCATTATTAGTGACTAGTTTGGTTGGGCAACCAAATCTAGTGAAAATATTCTCATTCAAGAAATTTATGACAACTTGATGATTGGCATTCTCAGTGGGTATAGCCCCAATCCACTTGGTAAAATAATCAGTGGCTACTAAGATCCATTTGTGTTGGCCACTAGAATGTGAGTTGATCTCACCTATAAAGTCCAAGCCCCATTGCTGGAAGGGACCATTGACATGTATTGGCTTTAAGGGCAGAGATTTTCGCTGTTATCTTCTTGCAAATCTCTGACATTTGTCACAAGATTTACAAAAGAAAACACATCAAAGAACAAAGTAGGTCAATAATATCTAGCCCTCAAGATTTTGTGAGCTGTGGTTTTCCAATAATGATTCCCTCCACATATGCTAGAATGAAACTGGTGTATGACCTCCAGAGATTGTTCTTTATCTAGACACCTCAAGAGGATTCCTAATGGGTCTTTCCAATAAAGCAGATTTTTATTTATGTAGCAATTAGCTGATCTGAGTTTAATGGCACGAGCTTGACTTGAGCTAAGTCCTGGAGGGAATTCTAGTTTTTGCAAAAAATGAACTATGCTGTAATACCATTCACATGTGACTAGATCTTCCGCCAAAGATTGATGCTACTTTTGCTCTTCTATTGCTCCCTCTGCCTGCTCATAATCTGAATTTAGACCCACGGAATTTATATCTAACAAGTTGCAACTTTCTTTAGCCATAAGTGTAGCCAGGCCTTGGCCTTTGACAAGCTTAGTGGGCTTCAACTCTATGTTAAACTCTATGAATTTTGCAATCCATTTAGCTTTCTTCCCATCAATATCTGGCTGAGTTAAGACATCCTTTATTGAGGTTGAAGGTACATATGCAACTACTTTGGATTGCAGAATATAAATTCTGAATGCCTTTAAAGATTTTATGAGAGCATAAGCTTGCTTCTCAATAAGGTCATACCTTAGTTCAACATCCCTTAGAGTTTTGCTGAAAAAGGCCACGGGGTGTTCCATGCCTTCATCATTTTTTTGCAATAGAACTGTTGCAAGTGTATCATAAGAGGCAAAAGAAACGATACAAAACTCCTTAGTGTAATCTGCGCTGATTAGAGTGGGAGCTTCCATGATATCTTGCTTGATGGCTTCAAAAGAGCTTATTGAAGCATCTGTCCATTTTATTTCTGCTTCTTTCTTCAACATGGAAGTGATGTGCTTTACAAGCTCTGCAAAGTTTGGAATGAACCTCCTTACGAAGTTAATTTTACCCAAGAAGGATTGATTGTCCCTTTTTGACCTTGGGATGGACAATGTCTGAATGGCTTGAACCCTGGTTGGATCAATTTTCACACCTTCAACAAATACAATATGTCCCAGAAGTTTGCCTTCTTCTAGAGCAAACTGTGACTTCTTTGGGTTGACTGAAATTCCAAACTGTTTGCACTTTATGAAAACCTTCTTCAAATGTTGTAAATGGTCTTTGTGGTTGCTGGAGAAGATTGTTATGTCATCTAGATAAATAAGGACAAATTTTTCCTTCTCTCCCACGAAGGCTATGTCCATGGCCCTCTGAAAGGTAGCACCAACATTCATCAGTCCAAAAGGCATCTTGGAGTACATGAAAGTGCCCCAAGGAGTAGTGAAGGTGGTCTTTTACTGATCTTCATGGTGTAAAACAATCTAATTGTAACCTGAAAATCCATCTAAGAAAGACATGACTCTAGCCCTTGAAACTCTTTGTAGCAAGTGTTCCATCTTAGGCAGGGGATAGTTATATTTTTTAGAGCACTTGTTCAGATTTCTGAAGTCAACACAAAGCTTGATTTCTCTATGTTTCTTTCTTACTACCACAAGGTTGGCTATCCATTTTGAATACCTTAGGGGCACTATAATTTTGGCATCCAATAGCTTCTTGATCTCTTTCTCAATCAAAGGCAATAAGAGAGGGCTGATAGGTCTTAGCTTCTGCTTAAAAGGGGTGGAATTATTTTCCAATGGGATCTTATGCTGAATGATGTCAGCATCATAGGTTTTAAGATCGCTATATTCCTAGGCAAAAATGTCAATGAATTGCCTCATAAGGGTGCAATACTCGGAATTCTAGGTAGAGGATAAATGAGAGGACAGATTAATGAATTTCGGGTGGGTTGGGCTCCCTATATTATGTTTACGAACAATGGATTCATTTTCTGTTTCGGCGGGCTTATATGGCACATCGTTTTGGTCGAAAAGCTTCTCTAGAGGCACCAATCCTTTTGGTATGTGATTACTAGGTAGCTGGACGATGCTTTCTCGACCGATCTCGTTTTTTAGCTTGGACTAGCTGCCTTCTTCTTGGGTTTCATTTTCTTGGTCGATGTGTGTTTTAGCGAATTCCTCCACGACTTGCAAAAACCTGTTAATTTCCTCATCATCTTCAAAAATTTTCCAATATTTGACATTTTCAGGTAGAGAGGGTCTGTATTTTCCCTGAACTTCATATGTTAATTTAGGAGGCAAGGGAGGAATAAACGTGCTAGCAGAGACAACAAGAGAGTCGGCAAGATGATTCTTCATTCTTGGAATGTAAGAAATGCCGAAATTATCAAAAAGAGTCCCTGAGCCTCCATACCTCATCTCTGTAAGCCTTTAGCCTGGGATGCTTCACTTGGAATGTCTTGTTCACCTGCTGAATAATGAGGTCTGCATCTCCAAACACTCTCAGATCTTTAATGCCAATTTCTTTTGCAGCGCTTAAGCCCAGAATTAGAGCTTCGTATTCTGTGATGTTGTTGGTGACCTGAAAGATTAATTTGCAAGATAAATGGATGTATTCCTGTGTTGGGGACACAACGACCACACCTGCCCCTGCAGCGTCTTTAGAGCAATCCCCATCAAAAAACATATCCCAAATCTGTGGGTTTTCTTCCTTCGCGATCTGGCAAACGGGTTTCCTGAGCTGCCTGGAGGCCAACTAAGATTCTTCAATATGAAGGATACAAGCTCCAAAACCAGTGTCGATATCATACATGGGATGATTTGTGGGATTCTTTTCATCGTTGATTATGTAAGCCAACTACGCCTCTTTGTATAATCTCTTGCTCTCACCTTCGAAAACTGGGAAAATAGCATAGGACAGATCATTTTGTAATGATCCACCTAATCTCTTGATCCAACCTCTGGAAAGTAACATGCCAAACTTGGGAGGTACATTTACTACCACAATGTCCTTCATCATGCTTTTCATAGGCAGCTGAGACAAAGTGATGGCTAGTTCCTTGATTAACCCTAGACAGTTGACTTTTCTGGAGTCAAAAGAAAATAGGTCATGATAAGGTTTAGTGATGTCAAGACCCAACTCATCCATGACAGCCTTGGGCATTAGATTATGGCTGGCTCCAGTGTCCAAAAGGAAGTTGTGAAGGATTTTATCGTGAATAGTCAGAGAGACATAGAATGATGGGGAGCTGTCTTCACAGTTTTCAATCATTGGGCTGAGGATAACAACTGGCCTGTCATCTTGCATATTTACATAGTTAGTGGAGGCTTGGATGTCTTTAGGTTCAAGGACCTCGAGGATGGATCTTTTGAAGGACTCATTCTTCACTAGTTAAATCAGAGGCATGGGTATTCTTAGCTTTTGAATTTCTGATTGAAAACTGAAAGGAGAAGGGGACTTGTCGAGGCCTCTTACCTTGTGAGTTGGAGCTTTGAGGATGATGGGATCGACTGCTAGTTGTTTTTGCTTATTAGCTTGCGATACTGTAGGGACAACAACTCTTTGAACAATATTTTCCTTGGAATTATTTATCTTTGACCTTAAATTATATCTTTGCTGATCTACAACTTGTAGAATAGCTTCACCATCCCATTCTTGGCTGATCTAGTCATTCCATAATGAATTTTCATATGCAGCCGAGGTCAAAAAGGAAGCATTTCCGTTGTCTTATAGACAATGGATCTCATCATCTTCTTCGAACTGGTCTTCTTCCATGACTGCATTTTGAAAAGGAGCCTTCACCCTTTGGTATCCATTTACATTTTTGTTTCTTTGCAAAATCTGTAGCTACTCATTCGTTCTTCTATATGGATTTGGATTTGGATTTCTTGGGGAAAAGGTATTAGGAATTCTTCCTTTCCCCAGTTGCTTCTCAACCTTCAATTTAGAGATTTTAGAGGCTAATGACTCGATCATTTTGGTCATTTTATCTATCTTAGGATTAGAGGATGATGAAGACTCGCTCCTCTGTCTTCTTCTATCAAAATTTCCTTTGAGTCTCTCTGCAGCCATGATGTTTGATTCCACTTTCAAGGCTGCATCTTGCATGTTAGCCAAAGTAGTACATAGCCTCTCTCTCAACAGTAGCAGAAGTCAGAATCAAAAGCACTGACATAGGTGAGTTTAGTAGAGGTAGTAGTGGGTTTTACTTCAGCTGGAATCTTGCTGTACATACGGTTAAACCTTTTATTGAAATTAGACAACAACTCACCATTTTCTCTCTTTAAGTTGCCAAACTTAGTGTGGTAGTAGAGGAGGTCCTTTTTATCCCCCCCAATGCTTTAGGAATGCATCATCTAAAGCTTCAATATCTGCTATAGATCTGGGGGTTAGTTCTCTGAACCATTTTCTAGCCTTTCCATCTAGGCTTTGGACAAAGACTCTCATCCACACATCAGCTTCACCAATGTCTAGATTATCAACATAGCTATAGAATGACTCAAGATGTTCTTCAGCAATAACTCCTTCAGTCCCAGTGAACTTAGGCCTATATTTATGATATTTTCCAGTAGGCATGGCATTCAAAGGAGTGGGCAGTATTAGAGGTCCATACCTAGCAGCTATGATTCTTTCCATTTTGGTAGGTGCTTGTGGCCCTGCCATAGCTGTGGTAACTAAAAGAGTATTGGCAGTCTGAATGATAAAGGGCTAAGGAGTGACTGACTGGATTAAAGGAGTATGATGGATAGTAGGTGAGGTTTCCTTTGGGCTTAAAGCAAAAGGGGAACCTAGAGAATAAGGAGCTTTATGAATCTCTGAGAGTTTTTCTTCACTGCTAGTATTAGATGCTATACTCTCAACATGTATTTGTTCTATTACAAGCCTTTCTTGTAGAGATATAGGAGATTGTTTAGGTTTACCTGAACCTGATGCTCCTTTTTGCAATACCTTTCTCTCTTTGATGATTTTTTCAGGATGAGGTATTGGGTCAGCGTGTAGCTTTTGAGGATTTCTCTGAGTATGCCTCACAAACTGAGCCAGAACTATGAAGTGGAGTTGCCAAGAGGTTCGGCCTCCAGTAGAGTTGCCAGATAGATGATTACAACCAAAAATGTGCCCAGACTTTGTCTATCATCAAAGCCGGATCTGTGTGTTTCCCTGGGAAGCTGAGCTTCAGTTTCCTCTCTCCGGCAACGACACCAATTATGTTATCACTCCAGGAAACTCTCCTAGGTTGCAACTCGGAGATGCCTGGTAACATATAATCTTCAATATTGTTCTATAAACTACTGGAATGGATGATGGTTTGGATCAAGTCAGATAACCATTTTAGCTCTATTCTCACCCAAGACATGCATGAACACCCCCAACAACAGAGGGCTTTAGACCACTGATGCTCAATAGTTGTAGATTTAATGGATAGATGGAGAATACTGACTATACCAGCAGATTGCATACATGAACATATGTGAATGGCTAGCTACAGGCAGCAAATGAGCTTATTGATTGTACTGGCAGATGCATATATAATAACACATATAAATGGCTAGCTACAGGCAACAAAGAAGCTTGCAACTCTAATATATCGAAGCAGAGATAAGATGACAGTTATTTGGCCTCAGAAACACAAAAAAAATGAACAAAATGTTCAAGTGCAAGCATAGAACAACAAAGAGAATGGACATTGAACATATAATGGCAAAAGAAGCTTATATTACTAGAATGAATATGAGAAGCTTGAATGAACAGAGGAGCAATAATCTCCAAAAGTTGAACCCTTATTACATCTTACTAACAGCTATTTATAGCCAGTTCACAATGATCTTGAGCTTTTTGAGGCTTCAGGGGTCTTAATCTACCCCTTTGTTTCTTCAACTGATTGAGTCCCTCAATGCAAGCATGGCTCGGTGGTTTTCCTCTACTGGCAGAGGAATAACCGCATTAAGATATTTTGGGTAGTCGCTGCGCTGTCTGGGTTGATGATGCTTCCTGATCTTGTTTGATTTGGCGGTGTGGAATTGTTGTGGCTCCCTGACTGATTTATCTTTGATTCGACCCCAGTCCCTGTTTCCCAGCCTCTGTGGGGTAGTGGAAAGGGTCTGTGTGCCTTTGTTTTCTCTTTCAATTGCAAACTGTGACTATTTCTGTTATCAACCGAAAGCACAACCATACTACGAAATTCCGCCATTCCCTGTTCTTTTCGGACTTCAAAACGTCCTCAAAGATGGTTCATATCCTCTCAGGTCCGCCCTTCTTGTTGTCGCAAGTCGCAAAGAAGCATGCCCTGTGTATTTTCCTCGCATTGTGGAATATGCGTAAAACACTTAAAAACCGTGAAAAATCAGTCTTTTCAGACTTCAAAAATTATTAATTTCCCTTCCTGAACCCTTTCAGGTCTGGGCTTCATCGCAATCACTGCTGGCCAATGCTCCCTTCGTATTTTCGTTATACAACGAAAATTCATGAAATACATTAAAATGAGACTTATGCGGATTTGAAAATATATCCATTCTGCTTCCCGAAACCCTTTCAGGTCCGGGTTATATCGCATTGGCGCTGTTCCCCATTCCCTTTGTATTTTGTTATACAACAAAAATACATAAAAATGCTCTAAAATGGCCTTGGCGCGGACTTCATAAGTTATCAACTATCGCATATAATTACATCGGGTCCAGCCCATCAGGTCGCACCATATGCATATGTTAAAACCCCGCCCCTTTGGTTTCCACCGATGTGATATTGCGATGCGATTTGATCGCAATCGCATATTGCTATATGTAAAGGTCCTGCCCATTGGTCTCCCCGATCTGCGATCCGTTTATGTGATATGGGTCGTCGATCTGCGTGCGCGATCGACGATCCTCGTTTAATCGCTGATCACCATAGCCATTGCCCCATGGTTTGTGCTGATTTTCCTTTGCCATTGCAACTGGCCGATCTAATCATCGGTGATCGCCGATCAGCGATGTCCAGTGCTGATTTCCATTGCCCGCCTGTGCCGTTTAGATTCACTGATGCGATCCACTGATTAGATGGGGGTCGTTGATCGGCTAGATCTAACGGTTGCTGTGCAACCACTATTTAAGACTGCACCTGTGGGTTTTTTTTCATGGTTTTAGAGTGATTTAGGCCTTCCGATAGTGTATTTCCACCCTTCTAAGGGATTTCCTCTTGCGCAGATTTTGATCAATGGATGACTTTAAGCACTTAGGAAGACTCGAAGAGCATTAATGGATCCATTAGCATGATTTTTAAGCACACTTGGAGACTTTGGGGCATTTTTGGATCCATTTTTGGGCTGTTTGCCTCCAAGGCTAACACACACCATCACAGATGACCAAGCTTGGCATCATCTCACCACCTTCACCATCACGATCATGTCAAAGAGTTGGACAGAGTGTCACTGATGTATTGCATGGCTTGCTCAAGCCATGTTGCCTCACATGAGTACATATGCATTGTAATGTTGATTCATGTCAAGTGTAAGTGAAGTGTCAATAGTTGGATGTAACAGTCATAGAGTAGGTGAAGCGTCATGAGAGTATTTGAACTGTCACAAAGGGGAATTTCAAGGGTCACCCCACCCGTTGCTATAAATAGTCCCTCATAACGCATTATATAGGCTTTTGGTTATCCAAGCTTCTGATGAGACTATCTTGGAAAGAGCTTGGACAATATTGTAACGCACCTTGGCTTCTCCACTGCATGGAGCTAGTTCATCTCTTTGGAGGAGCAGGCGGATGTCACTGTAACGTTCCACTGTCGGGGCTAGCAGGTTTACATGGATGTATTGTATGATTGGAACTTACACTTCTTTATATAATAAGAGACAACACATTTTCACATATGTATTGTATCTGTTGTAAAACTGACCTTTAACACTTATAATGCATGTTGCTTTACCCTGTGCTCTACATCTGAACTGATTCATTTGTTGTAATGCATAATCTATTAATGGAAATGTCTTGTATATGATGTTAATCTATCTCGTTTGTGTCGACTTCTCTGCTAGACATCAGAGAGACCTTTCGCATGAACCTTGCTGTAACAACCATTGCACTCGTTCAGACTGATCCGTGAGTGTTGTACATGTTATCTTACCTTGTATGTTGTGACTACCACATCTGAGTGGACTGCTCCGCCGGAAGCTGTGTATGTCCTGTGCGTTGTGTTTTCCTAGCCGAGTTGGGACTGATCCCTTTCAACCTGGAACTCACCTTCACCCTCATCTCACCCACCTGTGTTAGAACCTCTCATACACCTTCCTTGACTCATTGCAGTGGTCACACCCTTGTTATTGACAGAGTTATCTTACTTGCCTTTGTGTGACATCGCGGTCGAGGCATTACCTTACGACCCACTGCTAGGACTCCTACACTAAACG
This sequence comes from Pinus taeda, assembly GCA_000404065.3. Lineage (NCBI taxonomy): Eukaryota > Viridiplantae > Streptophyta > Pinopsida > Pinales > Pinaceae > Pinus > Pinus taeda. The sequence goes on from APFE030536963.1 coordinate 156,062, forward strand.
GTCTGAGGTCTAATTGGGACTTCTTACCGGGGAGATCCCCTTACATGTTGGCGGGTCCAGCACCGTCAACACAACCTTTATTATATTATTAGTTTTTATCATAATACATATGAGACTAGAGGGAATATTAGGCTTTCGTACTTCAACTATGAGATCTTTATGTTGATCCTATGAGTTAATGGTAAGATTTTTTTTGGTTCTTGTCCATATTAAAGCATATAATCTATTTTTTTAAAGCCAAACACCAAAAAAACAGAAGATCATTAGGCCTTAAGTATATTGATGTCTAATATTATAAGAGAGGTATAAGTAATGGCCATTATTTATAGGAAAAATTAAAATTCTTATTCTACTTTACCTTCCATTATTCATTTAATAACCCGTCATTCAATTTTAAACATGTGATACATATACATGTGTTGAACACTTGAATAACAAAATGATGTTTTCTTTGAAGACATCGCTTTGTATTTGTTCAGAAGAAAGATGCCATTTGATGTTATAGACTACGCGCTGAAAAATGCATTGAATATGTTGCTAACATTGATTTCTTATAGGGTATTTAAATACTAAAGAATGAGACCTATCTTATGAAATGTGGATGCCTAGTTTTGAACTCTATTGTTTGCACATCAAGGCAATAAGGGAAAAAGAGTATTGTCACTAATGTGCATCAAAATAAAGTGCACCTTGATGGACTAAGTGTTGAATATTATCTTCACTTTTAACATGGAAAGATTTCAATTTGTTATTTACTGTCTTCATTCCCTTTGAATACTGTACCCTTCTTGAGCAACTTGGTTATAGGCTTGGCAATCTTGGAAAATGTTGGGGTGAACCTTTGGAAGAAGTCGATCTTGTCTAAAATGATTAAAAAGCCTTTTGATTTTAGGGTAAAGCAATTTATTTACTACCTTTTATAGGTTCATGCTCAACATTTACCTCATCTTCTAAGGGTTCTTGAAGGGAATCTTCTTTGTCAACATTTACCTCACCTTTTGAAACAATGTGACAAAGAAGATTTCCTTCAAAAACCAAAATATTGAATTATTTGAGTTCAATGAAATTCAATTTTTGCAGCACTTTTCAAATATTTCTATGAGATGTGCAACACAAGATCTTATTTCCTTTGAAATAGTGTGAGATCATCTTGATAAATCTCAATTATTTTTCCCATAGGATTGTTGAATGCATAATCCATAACTCTCTAAGATGTGGCACCTACATTGAGAAAACCAGAGGCATTCTTAAATACTCATAAGTGCCTCGAGATGTGGTAAATACTATCTCGTATCTATCATCTTTATTCACCCAAACTTGATTGTAACCTGAAAAACATCCAATAAAGATACACACACACACACACACACACATATATATATATTTGCCCCTGTGGTTCTCTTAAGAAGATGTTCCATGTTTGGTAATGGATAGTTATATTTTTCAGATGTTGCATTTAGATTCCTAAAATCCCCACATTGTATTATCTCACTCATATTTTTCTGAACTATTATAGGATTGGAGGCCCAAGTCAAATGCCTTGTGTACACGATCATTCTTGCCTTAAGTAATTTCTACATTTCATTCTAAATAAAATGTGCTAACTTGGATTGATTTGTCTGAATTTTTGTCGAAATGGCTTGGCATCTTCATTTAAGGATATTGTATATTGAAAAATGTCACTCTTGTATGACTTTAAATCATCATAGAAAAAAGTGAAAATATCCTTTAATTCCCTTATGAAACCCTAACAATGTAAACTTTGAAACGGGAACTGATACTGTTACCTGTTTTGTAGAGATAGCAAAAAAGTGACCTGATTTTGAAAAGGGGTGATACAAAACACACATGCTTTTTTTAGAGCATAGTTTTTGGCACTTTAAATTTTTTTTTTTTATGTACATTACGTTTTAGAATGGTAGTGATTTTCATGCTGATTTAAAAAAGTGGGTATTCTGCGTTAGACCCTTTTTTTAAAAGACATATTTTTTGACTTTAAATTTTGTAATGTATGAAATGTAAATAATTATTTTGTAAATTTAATAATTTTTGAAGTGGTCATTTTTTTCATTTTTTTTTTTTTTTTTTTTTTTTTTTTTTTTTTGTAGTGAGGTTTTTATTGTTTTGCATTTTTAAATTAGAAGGTCGATATTTTGAGTTTTCGATATTCTACATATTTATACATCGTTAATTAATTTTTCAATCCACATCAAATAATTGTTTCTAAAAAACCATATTTTTTAACAATGGACATAAAAATAACCATTTTTAACATAAATATAACTAAAAGTCTATACATTTTTAAATTAGAAGGTCGATATTTTGAGTTTTTGATATACATATTTATACATACAATTAATTTTTCAATCCACATGAAATAATTGTTTCTAAAAAACAATATTTTTTAACAATGGACATAAAAATAACAATTTTTAACATAAATATAACTAAAAAGCTACACGTTTTTAAATATGTATCATAAAATAAGTGTTATGATGCTTATTATAGATTGATCCGCACGATTTAATTTACATATTTGAGTTAGTAATATATCCAAATTCGCATGTCAACTCATATCTTATTAATTTTGAACTTAATATATATAAGTTATACCTAATAGTATTTTTGTCACTCACAAAGTCAATTTTTTAATAAAATCAATAAGGTTAAAGATGTGGTAACAAAAAAACATAAAATGATAAAAAAAGTTAATGGTTTTTCAAATGTAGTACCTTAATTTTAAATATATTCATTCATAATATTTTTTTTATACAAGTACCAAAGTACCAACTAGCACAACCACATTAATAAAGTGGTTGATATGCTTCCATAAATTACATTTTCTATGTCAATTGCCATATGAAAAGTAAGGTGTAAATCAACCACTTTATTAATGTGAGTAATATTAATAAACTATAATAAATTATGATGAAATATGATAAACTATACTTAATGACCATTTTTTTTAACAAGGTCATTTACTGATATATTATAAAACTTCAAGGAGAGAATCCTATTACATAAGATGGTAGAAGCATAGAGGAGAGGATCCAAAATGGGTACGCAGACCCTTGATCCGCGTCAGAGGACTTGTAGAATGAGATTTGGAAAAGATAACAGCTATATTGCCGTACAAACTGGCCTACAAGAAACTAAAATTTGCAAGACATAGAAAGGATTACATCTGCTGGTTTACTGAATCATCGAACTAGGGCTCCTTTTTCTCACTGATCTTAGTTGAGGCCTCTCCGTGCATGCTTTGGGTCATTGCTTTTATGTGGGTTATTACTTCTTCCAGATGGTTGCATTTTTCTTTGAGGCCTTCAATTTCCGCTCTCTGTTTCTCCAACTTTTTCCTTTTGGATTTACTGTCAGCCTGAAATTCTTCCTTGAGGTCATTGAAGTGTTTTACAAAACGGGCGATCATGAAACAGTGGGCTTTGCACAGGGTGCAACTGCTGTTGGTTATGACTCGCTCCAAATGATTCTCTGCCATAATGTTATCAGTCTTTGTGACTGATTGAAGAAATTGATACAAGGAAGATACAGAGGGAAGCAAAGGGGAGTGGAATAATGAGAGAGGGAAGAAGAAGGGAGCTGGAAGATAGAGCGAGACTGTAAGAGGAACGCGCAGGACAGACAACTTTTGTCAGAGAGAAAAATGAAGGGAGGGATATAGAAAAGGGGAGAGGGAGAGACTAGGGAGGGGGGGAGCGAAGGAGAAAGGAGTTGCTTCAGAAAACCAGAGAGACTGTTAGCGAAAAAGTAAAGGAAAGCACAAAAAACACTGCAATTACCACTGTTGACGGAGGGAGATAGCCTTCTTCCAGAGCTGATCACAAAGCCCAGTCTAGACTGGCTGAGAAGCGAACTGAAGAACACCTGAGGCTTTTTGAAGAGAGCGCTTCTGGAACCCGAGCCTTCACTCTTATGATTGAGAAGAACTGAAGCTCTAAACTGAGGGAAGAGTGAAGTTTTGGTTGAATATATAAAAGGTCGAGGGTCTGGGCATCAGAATCTGAGGCATGCGACTCAGGGATTTTACTGACTATGGAGTCTTGTCTTGGATCGCTTATGCAGTCAATGTAGATTATGAAGGGACTGGTGCCTAACCTCTGCTTGGAATTGTCACGAGAACTCTGTCTGGACAAAGTCCTATACCAGATTCTTTCATCTATGTAGATTTCCTTTGCAGCGTTCATGATGAGGAAGATGACAGTGTCAGAAAGGGAGGAGCTAGGGGACAACTTGTCGGCTTTGGGAGGAGAGACAGGCGAGATTATGAGATGACTGATATGATCGAGATTCAGAGGTGTTGCTGAAGGATGGGTCGGGTTAAGGGATTGATTTATCATAGATATGGTCATTCTCTCATACTTGACCAGTAGTTCCGTTGACTGCCCTGTTGGCAAAAGAGTCCGCCTCCATATTGTTATTCCTCAGAACATGTTTGAAGGTGGTGTCTCCCATATGGCTTAGATTATTCATGATCTGGAGTTTGATGTTACTGAGAGATTTTTTTTTGAATTCTCCCCCTGTGACCAATGCAACGATCACAATTGCTGAGTCCCCCATAATGATTGTGTTCTGAACTTGCATTTGTTTCATGATGCTTGTGCCTAGAAGGAGGCTGTATGCCTCTGCCATATTATTCGACATTTGTCCCAGGCCCCATTCGTAAGTTGCAAGAATTTTTCCATATTGATCTTTGATAATTCCCCTTACCCCTGCTTTCCCCGGGTTGTTTTTTGAAGCTCCATCAAACTGGAGGGTGGTTCTCTTTTGCTCATGTATCCATTGATTATGTCTTCCTTAGTGTCCATGAGTTTCCAAATGTTCCCCCTCTTGCCAGCTGTGGGAGGAGGTTGCTTATTTTTATCATAACGTAAGCATAATTTATTGAACCAATCTTCCTTATCCTTCTGCCAGCTGAATCGGTCCAGTTGAGAAGCAAAATTGGCGCTTATCATTTCAGAGACAAGGCCCATTGTTTTTTCCAGGGTGCGAGCTGGGTTTGGCTTCTGGTTGTTGAAAATGCAATTATTCCTGTTGAGCCAAATTTGCCAACTAAGGGTTGAGGGTATACATTTCCACAAGCGGGTGATGATGGCCTTGCTTTTTCTAGAGTGAGGATAACATCTCTCCTAGTTTCTGTGAAGGGTAGGGAGCTGGTCGAAGGTCTCTCTTATTCTCAACGGACTGATAATTTGATTCCAACAGTTTTGTGCATAAGGGCAATCTAAAAAGAGATGTCGACTACTTTCCTCCTCAGCACGGTAGGGACAACAGATTGAGGGGCCATGGATTGCTCTTTTTTTGAGATTCTTGGCCGTGAGAATCTTACCTTTGAGAAGAGTCCAGGTGAAGAATTTGATCTTTGGGAGGCATTCAGTATTCCACACAGCTGAATGAAGATTCCAGTTACCAAGAGTAGAGCTTGCCTGGAGAAGTTTGTACCCATATTTTACAGTGAAGTTTCCTCCACTAGGGTCCCATATGAACCTGTCACAAGCATCTTTGTTTATGGGAGATGCTCCCGATAGGGAGATCTTGAGGTCTGCCCATTGATCCCTGAGGTTATTTGGGAGATGGAGATCCTTCCAATCAAACCAACTATTATGATACCATAGGGAAATGTCAAATAGAGAATTCAGGTTTTTTGCCTCCATCCATGATTTCAAGGTGCTGAACTGCTGAAGAAGATTTCTTGGCTTCGATCCCATAATTCTGTCCGTTCATATATTTGTTTCTTTTCCATTACCTGGTGATTTAGAGATGTGATTGTTGAATTGGGGGAGGGCTTTTTTAATGAGTTTCCATACTGGAGTGCAAGACCTTTTTGCAATTACTTCAGAGAGGACATTAGAGTTCAGCCCATTGAGGTATTTCCTTTTCATAGCCTCAACCCACCAGGAGCCTTTTCCTATGAGCATTCTCCAGATCAATTTAAATCCCATCGCTTTGTTAGAGAGGCGTGGGATTTTGATAGCTAAGCCCCATTTTTCAAAAGGGAGGGTAACTTGGTCCCATCTAATGAGGCTGAATTTTTTCGAGTCTTGCTTCCCTCCCTGCCAGAGGAAACTTCTCATGATTAACTCCATGTGCTTGTGAGCGCTAGCCGGGGCCAGAGTGACTGCATATTGATATATGGGTAAAACAGAGAGGAGAGCCTTGATGAGGGTTGTTCTGCCCGCCAAATTTAGCCAGGACAACCCCCAGCTTTGAAGAAGTCCTCTCATTTTTTCTATTTGCTTAATCCAAATTTCAGACTTGATGATTTATTTTGCTAAGGGCAGACCCAAATAAGAGAAGTGACTCCAATTTCTTTGAACTGGGACGTCCATTATCAAGGAGATTCTTTGCATGATTTGAAGAGGAACATTCAACGTATATATTTTGAACTTATTTTTGTTTAGCATTCCCCCTGAGACTGCTAGGAAGGTGTCCAGAGTTCTCTTGAATCTTCTTTCCATTAAGCTTGAAGCTCCCCCTATTAAAAGGGTGTCATCCGCAAAGAGCGAGTGATTAATTTCTTTTATCCCTCTCGCTATGCTAATCCCTGTGATCTCCTTTTGCTTTCCAAGGTTTTCTAGATGGATGCTCAAGGTTTCATCCATAATGATGTATAAGAAGGGAGAGAGGGGGCAGCCTTGCCTTAGTCCTCTTGTGCTTCTAAAGTAGCTGCTGGGTCTGCCATTTATGAGGGGGTCAATCCAAGGGTTTGAGATGCACTCCATGATGATGCTTATGAATTTGATGGAAATTCCAAATTTCCTGAGAACATCAGCCAGGAAGTGATGGTTGACCCTGTCAAAGGCATTTGCCATGTCCAATTTTATAATCATACCTCTTTCCTTTCTGTTGATGCTGCTAAGAATTGCTTCTTGAATCAGTATGACATTGTCCGTTATTTGTCTTTTAGGGACAAATCCACCTTGGTTCTTTGATATAAGGTAGGGAAGGAGATTTTTTAGCCTGTTTGCCAGGATTTTGGTTACGATTTTATAGGAAACATTGCAAAGGGAAATAGGTCTGAAACGTTCAAAGGAGAGGGGGTTGGGGTCCTTGGGAATGAGTGCTAGATGGGAGGATTTAGTGTTTTCTCCCATCTGATGTTTTTTGAGGATATTTTTAACCATCCTGACATAATATTTTTTTATTATGTCCCAGTGATTCCTGAAGAAGGCAACCGTGAAGCCATCGGGTCCAGGGACCTTGTCCGATTGCATGCTAAACGCAACCAACCTAATTTCCTCCTCCGAGACATCCTGGTCCAGTTCTCTATTTTGGAGTTCGGAGATTTTGCTCTCAACTGATTTGAGAAAATTCGTGCTGTTCAAAGTCTGAGGGACTGCTGATAAGATGGATTTGAAGTGGTTGTGCGCTGCTGCTTTGATTTCCTCTTGTTCACTGATTTCTTTCCCCTCTGCGATGATTTTATTAATTTGATTTCCAGCTCATCTGATCTTAGTACTGTTATGAAAGAAGGAGGTGTTTTTGTCTCCAGCTCTGAGCCAAAGGCACCTCGATTTCTGTCTCTGTTCTTCTTCCTCCTCTCTATTTTGCCTGTAGAGTTCCCTGAACATTTCGTTTTCCCGGAATTGGTCTTCCTTTGAGAGTTGATTATCCTCTTTCTCCTGATTCCACTGTTCCATTTGCCTGTGTAACTATGCTCTTTTTTTTATTTTCCATTGTTGCGTTCTCTTTGGCCCACTGTTTTATTGCTGCTCTTAAGGATTTTAGTTTTGTTTCCCAAATGTAGTGGGGAGAGCCTATGACTTCCATCGCCCAATGGTCTTTGATGAGTTTTTTAAAATCCTCCTTAGAATCCCAAGATTTGTTGTATTTGAAGGGAAGGGGCCCAAGGTTGCTCCCATTGTCGAGGATCAGAACCACAGGCTTATGGTCTGAAGCTAAGGCGTGAACTATTTTGCTTTTGACTGAGGAGAAGCCTGAAACAATTCTTTCATGAATTAATATTCTGTCCAGTCTCTCTTTGATGTTGTGTATTCAAACTCTCTTGTTGCTCCACGTGAATTTTCCATTGTTAGGGGGAATATCAATGAGGTTGTGGGTTTCTATTATTGCTTCAAGAGAGTCTCTTGAAGGGTCAGCGAGGAAATTCCCACCTATTTTTTCCTCGATGTTCCTTATTAGATTCAGGTCTCCACCCATAAATATGTTCCTGTCTTGAGAGGCCTGCAGCTCTGAGTTGATGGAGTCCCAGCAGTAAGCTTTATCCCTGTAGTGGTTCAGGGCGTAGATGTTGAAGATGGTGTATTCTTCTTTTGAGACTTTATTTTAAAGGTCTGCTCTGACCCACCAGTTGCAAGATTTTTGGTTGATAAGGTCCCATTTTCTCTTGTTCCATAATGTTCCTATTCCTCCTGAGGCACCCATTGAATCTGTAGCTGTACCTGTGAAAATTTTATATTTTTTTGTGAGGCTTTGGAAGTCCTGGTTGGACATTTTGGTCTCCTGGATTAGGAAGAGATCTGGCTGCTCTTGATTGATTAGATCCCGGGCTACATTTGTTTTTAGAGAGGAGCCCAGTCCCCTGCAATTCCAAGAGACCAATATCATTACTTACTGATTTTTTGGTGAGCCCCGCTCTTCTCCTTTGGCTTTTCACCACTTCCTTTTTGTTTGTCCAAGAATGAGTCCATCGGTTGCTGAGTTCCCGTGGCCATTTCTTTTGCTGCTGTTTCATCTCTTATTTCTTTGTTTGACTTCCTACCTGCTTTTCTTGGTGGATCAAAGATGAGACTTGCTTCTTTCATTTTGTTTCTTGTGAGAATGCGTTCTATTGTAGGAGGGGGGGAGGATGGGGGAAGCGAGGGGGAGGGAATGACTGCGAGGGCAGTGGCCAGGGAGAGGGGGGGGAGGGAAGGGGATCTTCGACTGACAGAGATTCAAAAGGATTGGAGGTTGAGGAGAAAGGCTGGGTTGAAATAGGAGGGGGGGGAGAAGGGGCAGCTAGGGATTCTGGTGGAGGCTTGGAGCTAGGGCCTTGATGGGGGGGGTTTGGTTTCTTCTTTTTTACTTGCTCCCATGAGCCTTCAGAGTTTTTAGCATTTTCATTTGACTCATTTGTTTTTAATTTACTACATCTATTTGCAAAATGTCCATGTTCGTGACATACCTTGCATTTGAAAGGTAGTTGCTCGTAGTCTAGCTGTTGGATATGGGTCCATTGGTCCACTTTGATCTTGATGGCTTCCGGCAGGCCTTTCCCTAGGTCGACTTCAATGTAGATCCTTGCACAGGCATGCATATTTTCCTTTGGTTCGCATCTGTCAATGTATTTTCCAACCGCGTTCCCAATAGCCTTTACAGATTCGTCCCCCTAGTAGTGAAGAGGGAGGTGAGGCAGATGGACCCAAACTGGGACTGCATTTGGGATGTCCATTTCCGGATCGAAGTCAGGTGACCATTTGTTTTGGTAGAGACCTCTCGAATCCATGAATTAGGGGCCGTTTCTGAAGATGAGGTTCCGGTCCTCTTTTGATTCGAGAAGGAAAGTATAGAAGCCCCTTCCACAGAATCTGATAGCGATTTTCCCTTGTATTGTCGCGTTCCAGTTACGTTCCACCCATTTTTGGACTGCTCTGGGCGAAGGCCAGAGGCCAGTAAACTGGCCAACGAGACCCCTCTCAGCTAAAGCGATTGCAGCCTTCCTCAGGAGACTGGGAGGAAGAGAAACTTCAGGGATTTCTTCTAGTTTCTTGACAAACTTTGATGCAGAGGGGCAGATTCTTAAGGAGGCATTCTCAGGGATGAGAGACGCGAAGAGTTTTTCATTATCTTCAAAGTCTGGGGACGAGGAGGGATCAGTCCCAGGCATGGCAGCGGAGGGGAGCCAACACTAGGTCGACAGGAGATGAGAGTGGAGGCGAAAAAGGTTGAAGGAAGGCTCCGAAGCTAGGGCCGAGCAGGAGGCCCGAGAGGAATCGCGGGGCTAGGGAGAGAGCCCAGGTGGGCCTGCAGAAGTAGGGGCGGACCTAGCAGTAGAGCTGCCAGGCAGGGCCAGGAGGAGGCGGGGGGCCAGTCAGGGGTCAGTCGCGCGGGAGCTCCAGGTCTCCATCAACTCCTGGGTTTCTCTAGTTTTTTATACTTAATGACCATTAATCATAACTAACTACAACTAATAAGAATTAAACTATAACAAATTATGGTTAATTACCATTAACTATACTCTATAAAAATTAAATTATAATAAATAAACACTTCTATTTAAATTAATATGACAACTTATTTCTAT
>APFE030536963.1:201800-271997 GCA_000404065.3 Pinus taeda
AAGTCCCCCCCCTGCAACCCCCTATGTGAAGGGGTGTACAATCTTCCTAGGGTATACATCCAACTGAAACCTTTGAATACAGAAGATAATCAGGCTCCACACCCAACACTTATGTGGAATCAAAGGTCTAAATATGATCTATAATTTTCCATTTTCCATAAAATCTTTCACAAAATTGAATTTTTGAGGTTGAGATCATTAGTGCATTGGTTTTTTCATTTAATGTTCTTAGTTATGCTTCCAAATACAATGCATCAAAGCATTCCATGGCATCATAAACTACATTTCTATACCTTTTTAACTATTTCATTTTTACATGCAAATTGACCTTTTACTTAAGAACTATTAGGTTAGAATCACCAATAATTTTTAAAATGTTAATTGCAAAATCCTTAGCCAAATTCAAACCAAGCAAAGGTGCTTCATATTTTGCTACATTATTAGTTGCTTCAAATTCCAAATGAGAAGCATGAGATGAAATATTACCTTCTAGGAAAGTGAATACAATACCTGCACTCATTCCTACTTGTCCCATAAAAGTTCATCTTCCAAATGTTGTCGTTGTCTTTATGTGGAGATACTCTTGTTGCAAGAGCAATGTAGGATCCAAAGCCATTGTTGTAGTAGACCAATTTGTTTTCAAGATCTCATGGATCTTCTGCAAGATATTTTCTCATCGGTTCTTGTATCGGATCATAAAAGTGCCTTGGAAGTTAGGAATAGGAGCATAAAATAGATCCCTATGAATACTTCCACTAAGATTAGTGATCACTTATGGGATAAGGGCATTCCCCATGCATTTAGAACATCAATGATGACTATGTCCATTACCAAAGATATATCAAGGAGAATGGCCAAGCTTACTTGAAGATATTTTGTTAGACCACATGCTTTGACTTCTCTACTCGTCCATAGGACATATGTTGCTATATGGTATATATTTTTTCAAGCAAAAATGATTCATCATTGTAAAAGAAATCACATTTGTTGGGGCTCTAGAGTCCAATATACAATTATACAACATCAAATCACTCATTATCTATGAGATGAAGAATGGTTAATGACCTAGATTCTTATTTCCTTCCTAGTGCTTGGTTTGGAGAATTGCAGGGAAATCTTCATTCTTAAACACAACATGAGTTGCTTAACTTATTACTTTAAGCCCCAAAGCTTCTTTATTTTGACTTTTCATGGAGGGAATCTTTACCAACTCAACAAGAGGGCCTAGAATTTTGAGATTTCCCACCCAATCTCTTATGTCTAACTTCATATTGAAAAAATGTTCGTTAAAGGATCACTTTGATACACACTTGATAAAATTGATTGTGTATTTTTTTAGGAGTTTTTAGATGTAGAAATTCCTTGTAGATTCAAACTGCTTGTGTAATATTCTAAAACAAAAGACCTGAATCTGATCTACTCATCAACGGAAACAATTAATCAATCGACAAATCACAACACAAACATGAGACAAGATTCAACCACATATGCTTAGAGATTTATCTAAGGGGAAAGCTTGTTGCTCAAAACCCCTTCCTATCTGTAAATTGCATTAGATAAAAAAAATAGAGAAGAAATACAATGCTTGTTCAGTCCTGAACAATCTCTGCTTAAGTATAATCTATATCACTACCTCACAAGCTGACTCTGGGCAATACTTAGCCAATTTTGCTACTTTCCAAGCTCCTATTTCCTTGTAGTGTTTCTCAAGGAATTAACTCCCTATTAATTAAGGAAACCCCCATCCCGAATTGCACAATCTCTATATGCCCTTCTCTGATTGCATGCACCACTGTACAACTCGAAAAATTATAGAACTGACAGTACACTACCCTTGAACTCCAATCTCAACTGGGTAACTCAAATTAATTATGGCCGATTTATCAATTAATTGGTTGAACACATGAAGTTGCATCCCATTGCTAGACCTCCTACTAGTTCCTCCAACAGTTGGAACTAGTTTAAATGACATTAACTTAGTTTGACTGAATTAAACTAGTACAACTCAAATTAAACTGAACCTAGGCTCCTAAAATTTAGGAACCACTCTACATGACTCAAGTTAGGCCATCAACTCGAATTAATTGAACCAACTATGTGAAATTAACTTAGTTAACTCATTCTCATTGTCTTGTGACATGGACTTACAATTTTCTCCTAATTTAATTCAAGGGAAAATTAAATTAGGATTTTCTTGTTGCCATTTTCAACACTTCCTCTCAACAAGAAAGGGATTATATGCTACCCCGATCTTGCCTCTATGGAACTCGAATTTGCATCTTGACAAATTCCTTTGTCAAAATATTTGCATCTTGTTCCTCTGTAGGAATGTACTCCAATCTCGTAGATGGTGATATTGGATGTCGATATGTTTGGATCGATCACGAAAAACTAGATTTTCAGAGTTTGATACAACTCTAGTTGTCACAGTAAATCACTATATGATCCATCATATGACCAAATAAACCAAAAGGTATCTTCCTAATCCAGATAGCTTCACAAGTTGCTTGACTAACATCCATGTACTATGCTTTTGCTAAACTGAGTGTAACTGATCTCTGCTTTCGGTTGTACCAAGAAACTATTGCTGACCCAATACTGAAGATGCCTCCTGATGTGCTCTTCCTTCCTAATGGACTACTCACCCAATCTGCATCTGTGAATCCTTGCAACTTCACTCCATCTGTTCGCCTGTACAAAATACCAAATTGAGTGGTGCATCTGAGGTATCTTAACACATGTTTGGCTGCCTTCCAATACAATTTGGTTGGCTTAACCATTGCTTGACTAAGGTGGTTAACTACATAACACATGTCTGGTCGTGTGTTCACCAAATACATAAGTGAAACCACAAGCTGTTTGTAAATAATAGCCTCCACTACTTCACCTGAAGTAACATCTTCCTTCCTCCAATTCCCTACTAGAGTAGTTTCCATGGGTTTGCTGCTCTCCATGTGGAACTTCTTCAGTATCTCTTTGGCATACTTTCCCTGAGAGTCAAACAGTGCCCATATCCTTGCCATACTTCCATACCAAGGAAATAATGCATGAGCCCTAGGTCCTTCATCTTGAATTCTCTTGTAAGATCCTCTTTGCAAGATTTGACCAAATTCTCATCACATGTTAGAATTAAATCATCGACATATAGTACTATAATCAATAATTTACCTTCAACCACAATATGGTAAAGGTTTGCATCTGCTTCACTTTTGGTGAAGCCCAACCTAGTGAAATAACTATCGATATTGATGTACCAAGCACAGGGTGCTTCTTTCAATCCATACAACACCTGATTGAGTCTACACATGTGAATCTCTATCGAAGGTTTCAAATTCTTCTAGCTGCTCAATGTACACCTCTTCCTCAATCACTCTATTGAGGAATGTTGTCTTCACATCCATCTGATGTATCTTCCATCTCATCTGCACTGCAAGAGCTAGAATTGATATGATAAAAGAGTACCTTGCTACTGGAGAAAAGGTCTCCTCCTAATCAATTCCCTCCGCCCGAGAGAACCCCTTGACAAAATAATTGGCCTTGTGTTTCTCGATGCTTCCATATGCTGCTTGCTTCACCTTGTCGATCCACTTGGAGCCTACCACTGACTTGTTCTCTGGTCTTGGGACAACTTCCCAAACCCTGTTTTTGACTATGGAATTATATTCCTATACCATGGCATCAACCCACACTAACTTCTACATTGCTTCCTCGAAGGAGGATGGTTATATCTCAACTAGATCACTCATCAAAGCCATGTATCAATGTAATGATCTGGTGACCTCCTCTATTTGCATTGTGATGTGGGTGCTCCCACATTCTCTCTAGCATCATGCAATAATCTGTCAGCTTCCCTGTTGCACTTCCTTCTGTCTTTGGATATCTTTGCATGAGTGAGTACTTCCACTCTCTACTTCTCTAATTGTGGTTACTCCACATTATCCCTAGGTTCTTCCTTTGGAGCCAAAAGCTCCTCATCTGCATGTAACTGAAGCTCCATCTCAAGGGGACATCTCATGGCCTTCTCTTCATCGAACTTCACATCTCTACGAACAATTGTTATCCTGTGAGATGGAAGGTACACCCGATAGTTGTGAGGTGTATCAATGTACCCCACAAATATGCCCAACTTAGCTGTAAAATCTAGATTTTTCCTTGCATCCTTGGTCACATGACAGTAAACTGATGAACCAAAGATCCTGAAGTGTGACACATCTGGTTTCTTCCTTGAAAATATTCTTCTAGTGTACTCATCTCGAGAATTCGATGAGGACTCATGTTCTGCACATATATAACTATGTTGCATGCTTCAGCCCACAAGTGAAACAATAGGCCCTGATCATGTAACATCGCCAGTGCAAATTCGACAATACTTCTATTCTTCCTCTCAGCCACCCCATTCTATTGTGGTTTATGGGGTGCTATTAACTGCAGTCAAATGCCTTCTGATGCACAAAATTTCTTGAACTTATTCCACACATATTCACCATTGTTATCACTCCTGAGAGCCTTCACTTTCCTACTAGTGTCTTTCTCAACAAGTGCTTTAAATTCACAAAATTTGGAGAATTTCTGGTCTTTATTTTGCATGAAGAAAATCCAACACTTACGTGAGAAATCATCTACAAATATAACATAATACATGTGCTTGGATGTGGAGGCTATCAAGAACGGTCCACACACATCTGAGTGAACTATTTCAAGGATTGCTTGCACTCTACTATCCTTATCGTGAAAGGTGGATTTGGTGTACTTCCCTACTGTACACCCTTTGCATGTATTTCAATGCTCTAGTGCACCCTTGGGAAGTCTTGTAGAAATATGCTGCATGATCTTCAAAGCTCCATGGTGCAAATGGCCAAGTATCCTATGCCATAATTCACCGATGTCTCGGATTTGCACCTTCTCTGGTTTTATGCTTAAGGAACCACAATCTTCTACATCCAATTTTTAGAGATTCTTCACCTGAACCCCGATCTGCTTCACTTGTATCATGACGATATGTCTAAGAAAATCCTTTGATTTGCTAAATATCACATCATAGCCACGTTCTTCCAATATAGCAACTGAAATTAAATTCTTCTTCAGACCCGGAACACACATGAATTCTTTTAATGTGAGAGGAGTACCAGAATCCCTCTGAAAAGTAACTGTATCAATACTGGTTGCACTATACCTTCCATCATCTCCCATCTTGATGTGAATTTGGAGGTGCTTCTCCTCCAAGTCACTAAAAAAGTCTTTATTTCCTGTCATATGGAATAAGGCTCCACTATCTAGATACCACACACTACCCATTAGCGATGTCACCATGCATGCAACGAGTGTGAAGTCCAACTTGAATTGTGAAGCTAGAGCTTCACCTGCCGCTCCTCCCGAGGGCTTGTTTCTGGCCTTTTTGTGTGGAAACTTCATGGCATAGTGTCCCCGCTCATGACAGAGAACAAAATTAATCTTTGACAAGTCTTTCTTCTTGCCCGCCTAACCAGAATCTCCTTTGAATTGGTATTTATTCTCTTTCCCTTTATTTTCCTTTCCATCCAAGGCACAATTATCCTCATCATCATGGTTGGATAAGGTTCCATCTCTAGTGTTCTGCCTTATCTCTTCTTTCACCAAGTTAGACCACAATTGCTCCCAATTTGGTAGCTTCTCCCTCCCATTTACCAAATCCTGGTAGTGTGCCAGCTCTTGGGAAGGCCTAGAAGTGCTAGTCTTACTAGATCATCTTCAACAACTGTAATGCCAATACTCCCAAGTTCATCCTGACATTGGATGAACCTGCTCAAGCACTGTGGTATTATGTCGCCCTTCTCCATCTTGATCTTTCGAAGCTTGTCCTTCAGTGCCATCTTCCTATGGTCACTTCTGTTCTGAAACAAGTCTATCAAAGCTTGCCACATTACATATGCGGTATCATTCCCATGGATATTTGAGACAATATGATCTCAAACTCCTTATAGTATGATCGTCCTTGCATTTTCCACACCTTTATTCCATTTTTCCAGATCTTGAGCATCAGTTGTTGGAGGCTTAGGAATATCATTGTCCATGAATTCCTTCAGCCTATTATCTTCCAACACTTCCTCCATCCTTTCCTTCCAAGCAATATAATTCGCGCTACCCTCAAGGGCATACTCGAGTCTCAATCCATAGAACGACATCCTACTGGATTTGAAGAATGATCTTGCAAATTTGATTTACCTGCAAAGACAAACTCAAATTATTCTCTTCTATTGTGATTCATGCTATGATACCATGTAGAAATTCCTTGTAGATTCAAATTACTTATGTAATATGCTAAAACAAAAGACTTGAATCTACTCTAATCATAAACGAGAACAATTAATCGATCAAGAAATCACAACACAAACATGAGACAAGATTCAATCACATATGCTCAGAGATTTATCGAAGGGGAAATCTTGTTCCTCAAAACCCCTTCCTATCTATATATTGCATTAGATCAGAAAAATAGAGAAGAAATACAATGCTTGTTCTAACCTGAATAATCTCTTCACAAGCATAATTTATCTCACTACCTCACAAATTGACTCTGGTTAATACTTAACCAATTCTATTGCCTACAAAGATCCTATTTCCTTGCGCTATTTCTCAAGGAATTAGCCCCCTATTAATTAGTGAAATCCCCATCCTGAATTGCGTAATCTATATAGGCCCTTATCTGACTGCATGCACCACATGTACAACTCGGAAAATTATACAACTGATAGTACACTGCCCTTGAACTCCAATCTCAATTACGTAGCTAAAATTTCATGCATGCATGATTTAATTATGGATGATTTATCCATTAATTGGTTGAACAAATGAAGCTGCACCTCACTGCTAGACCTCCTACTAGTTCCTCCATCAATTGGAACTAGTTTAATTGACATTAACTCAGTTTGACTCGATTAAACTATTACAACTCAAATTAAACTCCACCTAGGCTCCTAAACTTTAGGAACCACTCTACATGACTCAAGTTAGGCCCTCAACTCTAATTAACTAAGCTAACTAAGTGAAATTAACTTAGTTAACTCATTCTCATTGTCTTGTGATGTGGAATTACAATTTTCTCCTAATTTAATTAAAGGGAAAACTAAATCAAGATTTTCTTGTTTCCATTTTCAACATTAAAGGACCTTGTTAATATTTTGGAGGGTTTCTTCTTCTTTGACATGTTAGACCCTTGAAAATAAAATCAAGGGAAATCATCCTCTCTCTTGGCCTAAGGGCAAGAGTGAAGGCCAATACAACAATATTCATAGGCACATCATTAGAAAAATATTTCTTGTCATCATGTCACTCACAGGGAATTGAACATGGGTGGGGGAGATAACAACCATTCTTCTTAACCACCCGATATCACCCCAATTGACAAGTTAGACCCTTGAATATATATTCACACATCTCATTAATATATTCTAGAAACGACATTTCTCCAAACAATCTAATAGATAATTCATCTTCAATTAATTATCCTTCATCTATTACATTTTCTCTAGAGATAAGTGGTACTTGTGTCTCCCATCAAACACAATGTTGCATGTATTCAAGATGCCATCATCATCGAACAATTTTTTTTTGTTGTTTCCAAGAAAACGACAGTGATTTTCATCATGAAAACTTCATCATGCCCTACAATAGTCAAGATGTAGGTTCTCAAGCATATTGGATGGTTCCAATGCTATAAGGTCCCTTTGATTTGGTGGAAACTTGTTATGTTGGTTTCTTTCCGTTTGCGCAATCTTATTTTATAATGCATTATTTGTTTGCATGAAGGATGTTTGCATCTTCCTCATCTCTTAAACAAGAAAGGTGATAGAATAAAAAGGAAGTTCAATGATACAAGTGGCCTTTTGCTTGTGATCAAATTTAGCCCTAATATGGCTCAAATTACATTGCTTCCTTGATAGACTCCTATTATCATCCAAACTTTTGGATTTGAATTGGAGCTTGAAATCTCTATAAGTTTGGATTCATTGAGAAAGAAGTTGAACTGCCCTTGAAAATAATTTTTGTAAAACATAATAATGGCTAGAGATGGCTAATGAGTTTGAGGAATATGCTACAAAATATTGTAAACCTTGTTGTTAAACTCTTCAATAGCTTCATTCTCTTTTCTATTTATTTTAGTCAAAGCATTCAAAATAAATCTATTATCCTTCTTTTATAACCATCTATCAAAGGTGCTTTGACATGCTTGAAAGAGTCAATAATGTTATTAGGCATACCAAAAACCACTTTTTAGCATATTTATTTAATGACAACGAAGAACATTTAAAAAGGACGTCGAGATGACACACCCTAAGATTAGTAATATATTCCATCAATGCATCCCAATGTTCTCTTACACCAATAGCATTATCACCATGGATTGAAGGAAATCGGTGCAAAGGAGTAGGGACGTCATGGGGTTGACTTGCAATGTTAGAGAAATCAAATGGTTTGAAAGAATCTATGAACCAAGAAGAAACCAACTGATTTTGATTCAGGAAAATCATACCAACAAATAATATTATAATATCCTACAAATATTCAAATCCTAATTGATTATTTACTCCCTTGTCCTTAACCTTTGTCTTCTTCTTCTTCTTCTTCAAAGAGGATTTAACCTTGGGGGTTTATTCTCAAATAGTATCTTTTTATTGTATTTTCTTATAGTGGAGTTTCTAGATGATACAAATTAAGTTTGCAATAAAAGTAATCTCATGAAGATACAAATACAATAAGGTTTAACCAACAACCCAAGAGATGGAACTTATCCTTGGCAATGCCATTGAAAAAATTACTATCCAAGTTAGCACCCTTATGAAAGTCCCAACCACAAAGCTAAATGATAAGCACACTTGGGAAAGACACCTGTGCCACCTTAACATTGTTTTCCCTTCAACTTAGGACAATCCCTTGAATCCACGAGGGGTATCCCTATCTATGGAAGCAAATGTGTAAAATAGATCATTATAATGCAAAATACAATCCTCTTCAACAAACACTCACCTCAAAATATGGTTAGATAGATGAATGCCCAATTCCTTAAGAACACTCAACAAGAAACTAGGGCATAAACCATCCCAATATAATGAGGTTTAGGAGCTAATTAACAAGTGTTAGGTGTGAATTAAAGACAAGTTACAACAAAAAATATAAACCAACACTTAGGTATCATTTAATAAACATAAAAATGAATTATCTTTGATGCACAAGAGTGAAATTTGATTGCATGGACCAAGATTTAAGGATATTACTGAGTTACTAGTTGAGAATATGATGAAAGAAGGACAACCTTGCTGCTATCCACAAGTTCCACATCTTATCTATGATAGAAAAACATAGAAAACATAGACTTAGAGTGAGGAAAAGCAACCAAAGAGTGCCAAAATGCACTTACAACCAAATACCTTGTTTTTCTATTTTCTTTTTTGCTGGGGAAATGAATATTATATGTAATAACAACCTATCAATAACAATTTACAAGTGTAAATGATAAATAATCATGCAAATAGCATATACTTATTAAAGAGGTTGTGAATCCCCTCAAGGTTTCACCACAAATGCCAAAATTGAAAGATAAATACAATAAAGCTCTTAGGAGATTAAATTCACCATTAGACTATGTTAGATAGTTTGAAAAAAAAACTAGGGATGTAATATAAAATAAAGTAGGGATACAATCTACATTTTAGCAACAACTCATAGATTTTAGGGTTTAAGGAAATATTATTTTTAATTCTAGAATTTAATTTCTAGGATTGGTAAATATGTTAAATCAGTCCAAAAAAACATTACATAAATATGTAGGGTTACTTTTCCTTCGTATATTTATATCAACAATTAAGCTTAAACCCATGTACAAATATGTCTATAAATCAAGATAAAAAAATAGTTTCCTATAGACAATGAATAAATATTTTTATTTGATTTTTACCTTTTATGATTTTTTTTGTATTTTTATCTTTATAAGACATGAATAAAATAACTTCTAATTTTAGGATTTTTTGGTTGGTTGTTTGGAGTATACTTAGTGCCTTATCTCCACATAGGGATTATGGGGTCAAGAAGAATGCCCCTCTAAGATTTTGTTATCCAAAAATGATGGATTAAAGCAAGAGAATAGAGCCTAGAGGCAAAGTAGTCCCTTGCCTAATCAAGATAGGACATGAAAACCATGTCCCTACAAGAAGGGTTTCCTCAAGGGAAGGCCTTCATGAGAAATATCAACAATGGATTTGAAAGGAATACCTAAAACGATTTACAAGGAGCATAAAACTAATCAACACAAGAGATTGAGCACTTACCAAGACAATTAAAGAGAATCAAAGAGATACAAAACCTAGACATCCTCCTTCCATGTGACAATTTGTCCTTCATTGGATCAATCTTGCTAACTATGTAGAATACTTTAACATTCATAATAATATCATTGGTGAACCAAGAAAAATAACCAAGAGAGGGAGAGAGTTCCAAGAATTAACTCCAAAACTCCAAAAAAGATATTCTATTAATGGCTTATGAAAATTATCTCCAACACTTCACAACAATATGGAATGAGAGGACGACCTTTATTTATAGATGAGGATTTTAATGCATTCCCATTGTTTGTCCCTAATTAAAGGTTAATTAAACACATAAAAGTGACACATCATCCATAAGTAAGTATATTAAGTCAAAATACAAGTAAATGATGCCAATGTGTACCAAAACCCTCGGAAAAGAAGTGATATCACCCAAAGAAGGGGAAAAACTAGCCTTAGATAATCAAGGTTGTCATCAAAATGATTTGGATAGACCTTAAATTATGGTAAGAAAGCATCAAAGTCCACTTTTCCTCTAAATTCTAGCCTTCAAATGTGGAATGACCTCTCAAGAAAGGTAAATAAGGCCCCTATTTTGAAGTACATCCACGCTCGAGACCTCATTAGGACCTCACTTAGGACATCATTTGACCCTCATCTCGTTGATGCATAAAAGCTGTCCAAGTAAAAAATGGGAGAAACCACCCAATTAGGGTCCCAAATCATACCTATACTTATTCAAGATGGTGATCCTCACTAGTATGTGGGCTCAGTTGCTACTAAAGGTATTTTTCTCCTTGTTCATAGATTCAATGAATGTTTTCCTAAGTCTTAAATTAATTCTATTCTAATTGCATGAATAAACTTAACTAATCTGATCTAATTCTAACTTATCTCAGGAGCGTGGTTTATCGAGGTATGAATTATGAAGGAATGAATGATAAAAAAGAGAAATAGTTCACCTATTCTAAAAAATATTTGTAAAAACAACTATAGATATCATTGAAAATAGTTAAATGAAGAACAATTACATTACAATATTCATATATTGTTATTTACTAAATCAACCAATGAAAAAATTGTGAATAAACATGATAGTTAACAACAATGCAACAACATATCCAATTATGAATAATAAAGATTAATTGATAAAGTAAATAGTTTTGATATTCACCAACCATACCAAATGAATTGAGTGAATAATAGTACCACACAATGTATTCTAGAGACAAATAATCAACACCACTGTTGGCTCTTAATTGTTCAAAAACAATGTTTGTACAATAATGCACAAGCTTTTCTTTAAAAAATGTGAATCCCTAGAGTTTCTACAAGGAAGGACTCTAGAGGTAACAATTTCGATTTTTGGACCTGCATGACGATTAGGAGGAAAGGGAGAGGTGCTCTTTCCTATAAAAATGCAGTAAACGGAAAAGGGAAGGGTATCTGAGGCAACTTCAGGGTCTCATCTATCAGTGGAATATGGTCTGTGTTAGGAGTAGGTGGGAACAAATCTCCAGGAAAAGGTGGTCTGAATGGGGAGAATGGCAGGGGTAACTTAGGAATATCGTCAAATCAACCCCAATGTTCAATGGGACCAGGGTTGAATAAGGAATGCAAGTGAAATATAGAAGAGATCCCAAGGGTGGTGATCACATATCCACATACCCAAGCCTTCAGAGAACACATGCACACATATGTTGTGATTTGCAAGTTTATGGGACTGTGGCCGACTAAGAGGGTGTTTTGGAATTGGATATAATACCATTGGAAGCCATGCGGAGAGGTGGATCTGCACTTAGGTTCAAAAGGTTTTTTCACTGCCATTTTCACAAATTTGGAGGACAAAGATTTGGTTTTTGAAGGGGGTCCCTATTTTTACGCCTCAATTGGGTTGTATATGATACCCTGGAAGGAAAATTTCACGACATAGAACGAGACTTTTATCTCAACCCATGTCTGGATTAGACTTTATTCTTTTCCTTTAGGCTACTGGCTACCTTCCACACTTGCGATGACAAGGAACAAGCTGGGAAAATTTGTGAAGGTTTCACAGGTGACCTTACAAGGAAAATATACCTTGTTTGCAAGAATATGTGTAGAGATGGACGTGTCGAGAGCCTTTCAGGAAGCGATCTATCTTGAATTTTTGGATGAAGACTAGGTGCAAAGCATAGATTATGAGCAGATCCCCTTTAGTTGCAAGAAATGCCACGAGCATGAACATATTTATACAAACTACCCATTACATAGGATTGCTGAGAAATCAAAGGAAAATGCACTAAAAGACTCTTAAGGTTTTGTGCGACCCAACTATAAAGGCATAGGTAGAAAATTGCAACAACAAAAAGCCTCCCCAGGAAAGGAAGAGACTAAAAGTAGTTTTGATGTTTTGGAAGAAAATACCCAGCAAAGAAAAGAGAAAGAAAAGGGTTACTCGGGAGGAACATAACCAAAAGGAAAGGATAAGGATGTTGTGATGAGCGAGCAATATAATCCTAATAAGAATCAAGAAATAATAAGCTAAGTTTAGGAGATAGATGGGGAATCAGAAATGACACCTAGTGAGGCAAGGACAAAAGATCTAAATCTCTGAGAGATAGTGGAAAGGGAAAGAATAGATATCTAGAACATGCTCGAACAATGCAAAAAGCAGGGTATGGAAACCATCCCTACAGAATAACTAGATCGTGTTCAATATCTCTTTCTCATGAGAGAGGAGGCAAATATTATGGGTACAAAGAGGATGCATGGACAAATAAGAGACATGGGAATAAATAATGTGGTTACTCAACACCCCCTAACCCTAAAACAAACCATCAGGAAAAGAGGAAGAAAGTCAAACAATGTTGCACTACAGGAACTAGAGGCCATGCTGATCAATTTAAGGAAGATCAAGTCTCTGACCCCTTTATCAAACCCCCCTTATTGAAATGAATATTATCACATGGAATGTAAGAGGCCTAAACAACCTTAGCAAACCAATGATTCTCAAGAATAGGATAAGAATGGAAAAACCATATATTTTCTTTATTTAGGAAACCAAATGTTCAGATGAGAAGCTGAAAGCAACCAACAAGAAATGTTGGTGAAAATTTAGCTATTTAGGTATAAAAGCACAAAATATAGTTGGGGGCATATTGACCTCGTGGAATCCATAAATAGTTAACCTGATCTCAAAAAAATCTACAAGATTTTATTTATCAGTGGAATTGCAGATAGTGGGGGTCTTGATATGATAATGTTTATAAATGTGTATGGGCCACAACATTTGGATAATAAGAATAGACTGTTACAGTCTTTGGATAATTTAAGGAGAATAAATCCTAGAAATTAGTGGGTTATTGCAAGGGATTTTAATATGACATTGACTCTGGTAGAGAAGAAAGGTGGGATGCACACATTGGATAGGGACTTTGAAGCCTTCCATGGTCCAGGGGATCAAAAATATGCTCAAAAATTAAAGTGCTAAAAGTCTCCCGAAACCAGTGCCACCTTGTAGAGATTGTCATTCTGATTCCAATGATGCTTGAATCGACTCAATTGGACACCATATGAGGAAGTTATCGTGTTTTGAAGTTTTATGAAAACAATAAAAAATTTCAAAGTGCAGGGTTGATTGTGCATGTATAGATGCAACATGGAAATCCGTACGTTGGCGTGGTGCCGACGTCATCATGTTGAATTGGTTGTATGGATGTCATGTGGGCCAACCCAGTGAGGAAACTTGGCGCATAATTATTGGTGGATGAATTTGAATTTGGGACAACCACAAGCCACCACGCGGGTTAATCAGAGGGTGCCACATGGCCCTATGAGAGGCCGCTACCTGGACTCAAGAATCATTCCAAAATTTAGTTAACAAATCGACAGGCTCCACATGGTTCAACCCCAAGACCTCCACTATACAAATTGCCTACCCGACCAATAGAGCTACAATGTTCTTATTAATAGAAGGTTAACATATTTTATTTGTTAAGATATAGTGGGCTAGTTGGAGGGAAGGGCGGGTGCACCCATCTGGCCCAACCCATGGTCTTCGTCACACATCAAGGAGACCATTAGAAGATCATGTGGGGGTGGGGTGCGTGGAAACCTACCCGCGCCCAAGGCCCAAGGCCCAGGTTGTATGCATAGCGAGCAACCGAGAGCAAGTGCCATGGGAGGACGTGTAGCTTATGGTTCGTGCCCTAGTATTATGAACCCATGTGACCGACAGAGTGGGGTTTTCGACGGGGGGTGCAGGTTGAACATGTGACCTTCGCCAAGCCATTTCAATTCCCTACCAATTGGATATGCACACTTAGTTGAAAAATTAACAAAGCCAAGACCTTTTGTGGAGGAGTTTGCAAACCATTTTGGTAAAAGCGATACATTTTTCTCATTTTTCAGCCTTTCTGAGCTTAAGAAGAGCCTAGACAGGGGTTTTTGAGCATTCTGGACACAATAGTAGTGTTATTTTTGTAGATTGAAACTTGTATGTTGATGTATTGAGAATTTGAGCATATAATAAAAAGGTCACCACTGGAAGCTAGACCCAGAGACATAGCCCAAGATGGGTGAACTTGATTATCAATTTGTTTGTGTTTGATGTTGCATGTTTGCCCACATTTAACTATTAAAATTATGAAAATTTACTTAAGTTTGTGTACTTTTGCAACCACGACCCATTGCCTAAAAGACATGGACTAGATTGAAAATTATTTAATGAAACATTCACTTTTTTTTTTGGGTCAATTCGGCATCAGGGCATGGTTTTTGTGAAGGTTTGACAAAATTTGCAAGGTTTTTGAATGCTTACAAGGTCTATATTAAGAAGAGGAGAAGGAGAACTTGAAGAACCTAACACTCAAAGTGGTTCAAGGAGGCCACAAACTCCACAAGTCATGGCACATGAAGAAGGACAAGGACAAGAACTAATGTTTGAGGATGAGAGAGCTTTTAGAAAAATCTTTATTTGATATGACTAAAATGGTGAAAATTTTGTATAATGAAATAACTACACGGTTGCAAGGAGAAAGTTCTAATCACCAAAAGATGATGGTGGTAATGGGAGAAAGCCTCCACCTCCTTCACCTCCATCTTCACCTCATTCTTCACCTCCTCCTTCCCATAGATATACTCCTCCTACATCTCCAAGATGACATGCTAAGTATCGTTTTGCTTAAGCTTGATGTCAACTTTGAATTGCCAATGTATAATGAAGAAGTAAACATTGAAAAGTTGGATAATTGGGCTTGTCAAATGGAATTTTATTGCAGGATTCAAAAGATTGATGATGATGTCACCAAGATCCAACTTGCTTCTCTTCACTTGGAAGGTGCAACCCTCATCTGGTGGGAGGACAAAAATCAAGAGGACTTGAAGAAAAGTGGTAAAATTATCACTTTTTGGATGATTTTATAGCTGCATTAAGAAGGAAATTTTATCCATTAGCTTATATGCAAAAAGAAATAATGGACTGGAAAAAAATTAGACAAGATAAAGGTCAAAGTGTCCAAAGCTACACATGATAATTTAGAAAAAGAGAATTAATATTGGGTGTTTATTTGACCTCACAATATACTCTCAAATATATAGGTGGATTTCATAGTTATTTGAGACATACTATACTTATGTTTAATGCCACCAATCTAAATGAAGTATGTGTTCGGGCTACTCATTTAGAATCAAGAGGAAAGAATGTTCCTCAAGAGTCCAATAAGAAAACTTTTAAATATGGAGACAAAGGAAATGGGAAATTTAAAGGTAAAGGTAAGAATAATGCTACCATCAAGAAAGAGGGAGATAAAATTACTTGTAAATATTGTTCAAAATATGGCCATGATGAAGATCATTGTTGGAAATTACATCCATAATTGAGACCAAATAAGTTCAATAACAAGGGGAAACAAAAGATTGATGCTACAACTAAACAAAATCTAGGATTTGATTAAGGTATGAAACCAAAATCACAGCCATGGAGATGAAAGATATACCTTCTAACGCAAGTACTAGTTCTTCTAGCAAGCCTATTGAATATCAAAATTATAAAGAAAGAAGTGAGCTTTTTCATATCAAGGTCATTACAAAACATACAAAGGTTGATACATTATTTGATAGTGGATCTCAAGTCAATCTTATCTCTGAATCAATTGTCAAGAAAATTAATTTAGAAACTACACCTCATACAAAACCTTACCCTTTGGGTTGGGTATGTGATGATGCCAAATTTCAAGTGACAAGAAAATGTAAACTCACCTTTTCCATCACTGCTAATTTTATAGATGAGGTAGAGCTTGTTGTTGTACCACTTGATATTTGTGGGATTGTCTTAGGGAGTCCATATGTATATGACCGAAAAGCCATATTCTATCGTCATGAGAAAAAAATCATCTTTTCAAAGATGGAGTTGAGTATATTGTTAGAGCACATCGCAAGAAGATGAATTTATCTCTTGTTAGTGCAGGTCAAATGAAAAGGATTATTAATGCTAATAATAATATTGTGTTGTTGATGGTTAAAGCTAAATATATTGTTGAATCTAAAGCTTTCTCAGGATGTGATTCTAAACTCAAGCATGAATTGGTTGAATTTGTTAATACCTATGACAAGATGTTTCAGTAACCTGAAGGGTTACCTCCAAAAAGAGGAATCCAACATGAGATACAATTGCAACAAGATGCACTACTTCCAAATATTGGCATGTATAGAATTTATATTTTAGAGAATGTAGACATTAAGAAGCAAATCCAAGTGATGCTTGACAAAGGGGTTATCAGACTTAGTACATCTCCTTGTGGGTCTCCTATTGTTCTAGTTCCAATGAAAGATGGTACTTGGCGCATGTGTGTGGATTTCCAAGCTTTGAACAAGATCACAGTAAAGAATCGTTATCCTCTTCCTCGCATTGATGATTCGCTAGATCAATTAAAGGATGTTGTTTATTTTACTAAGTTAGACTTGAGAAGCAGTTATCATCAGATAATGATTGTTGAAGATGATACTTGGAAAACTACTTTCAAGGCAAAACAAGGAGTGTTTGAATGGTTAGTTATGTCGTTTGGGATTTGTAATACACTTGCCACATTCATGAGAGTTATGAATGATGTATTGCGACCATTCCTTGATGATTTTTTTTTATAGTATACTTAGATGGTATTCTAACTTTTAGTAAGACTTAGGTCGAGCATGTTAAGCATGTAAAACAAGTTCTAGATGTATTGAAAAAGGAAAAGTTGTATTTGAATATGTCTAAATGTGAATTTGGAAAAACCTCTTTGGTTTACTTAGGCCATATTGTAGGAGTTGGTGAATTGAAGATTGATCCCTCCAAAGTTGATGTTATTGTAAATTGGCCTAAACCCAACAATGTAACAGAAGTTAGGAGATTTTTCAGAGCAACTCAATAGTGGAGAAAATTTATTGCTAACTTCTCATTTGTTGTAGCACCATTACATGCTTTGACAAGTGTGTAGTAGGTCTTTCAGTGGTGAGGAAACTAGTTGAAAACCTTTGACACTGAAAGAGAAAATCAATACAAAACCAGTTCTAACACATCCAAACCTCAAACAACCATTTGAAATTCAAACTGATGCAAGCGAAGATGCTCTGGGAGCAGTATTGATGCAACATGGTAAGCCAATATGTTAACGTTTTAAAACCTTTTCTAATGCAATAAGTAACTATCCAACTTATGATAATTAGTTGTACACTTTGGTACAAAGTGTGAAGAAGTGTAAGCATTATTTGATGGGTAAAGAAACAATTATTCATAATAACTGTCAACCTTTGCAATATTTACAATCACAAACCAAGCTACAACAAGCTAGACACTTTAGGTGGATGGGATTTTTGTAGAAATTTCATTTGTTTATCAGGTATAAAAAATGAATTTACAACACAATTGCAGATATGTTATCAAGGCCTATTTTTAATGCATCTTCCATTCTTAAGAATAACTCAATCATGCATGAAATTTATATTGAACAATATACTCAATATGAAGTTTTAAGTATGTTTATGAACCTTTGAGTCAAGGCAATCATGTTGAAGAGTTGGATTATCATGTTCACAATAAGTTTCTATATCATTTTGGAAAGTTGTGTATTCCACAGGATGAAAGAGTTAGTGTCATAAGGGAAGCGCATACTTCTCTTATTGTTGGTCACTTTGGTCTAGGAAAAACAGTTGCTCAGTTACAAAGGTATTGTTATTGGCCTCGTATGAATGAAACTGTATCAAGATATGTAAAAGGATGTTCTATGTGTGCTACTAGCAAGCAAAGTAATAGGAAATTGGTTTTGTACACTCCACTTTCTATCCCTTCTCGTCCTTGGGAAAGTATTTCTATGGATTTTGTTGGGGGAATACCAATGTCTAGAAAAGGTCATGATTATTTACATGTTGTAGTTGATTGTTTCAACAAAATATGTGTTTTGATGCGTTGTAAGAAACATGTTACAACTGAACAAACTACAAATATGTTCTTCCAAAATATATGGGTTCACTTTGGGTTACCGACTTCAATTAATTCTGATCGATATTATTGATTTATCAGGAAGTTTTGGTCAAGCTTATGGGAACTCATGGACACAAAGTTGAAGAAGAGCACAAAATTTCATCCACAAACCAATGGACAGATAGAAGTAGTGAACAGAACAATAGTGCACCTCCTTTGAGGATATTTTGGTAAGCATCCTAGAATTTAGGATGAGTATTTTCATTACATCTATCATGCCTACAATTGTGTCAAGCATTCATCTACACAAGCATCTCCATTTGAAGTTTGTTTGGGTTATTTTCCCAAGTCTCCTTTGGATTTAATCTTTGGTAAAGATACCGCAGTAGATGGACATAATTATGTGGACAAAGCCAAGAATTTCATTGAACAAATCCAATTAGTGCATCAAAGAGTACAAGAACAACTGTAGAAAAGACAAGGCAAGTACAAATCAAGACATGAAAAGCATCAAGTTTATCATGATTTCCAAGTGCAGGATCAAGTTTGGTTGTACATCAGCAAGGAAAGATTACAAGTTGAAGGTAAAAATCTCAAATCAATTAGATATGGTCCTTTCAATATCTTGGAGAATATTGGTAAAAACTTTCTGATTAGATTTTCCACCTTACATGCAAATTTACTCTATTGTGAATGTGGAAAAATTGAGATTGTATGAGCCTCCTGTGATCGTTGATCTAGAAGAGAATGTTCAGATTCCATCTATAAAATATTTTTCTCCTGAATATTTAAATGAGTTATAGGAAGAAACTAATCTTGACAAGAGGATAAGAACTTCACGCAGAGGCAATGTGGAGTATCTTCATGTGGGGCTCAAAGGTACCAATCTAAGAAAATAAAGGTGGATAGAGATCGGGAAAGTGAGGGAGTTGTACCCTCACTTACTTGCTAAGTAAAAATAGACTTTTGGTGATCCAAAATATTCCAGTGGGGAGGAGTGACCGAGGGGATAAAAAATATACTCAAAATGAAAGTGATAAAAATCTCCCAAAACCAATGCCAAATCGTAGAGCTCATCGTTAGGATTCAAAAAACACTTGAATCACCTCAATCTGACACTATATCAGGAAGTTATTGCATTCTGATGTTTTGGGAAAAACAAAAGCCAAAGTGCAGGGTTGACTGCGAAGGTACGGATGACACATGGTAATCCATACGTTGGCGTGGTGTTGATGTCATCAGACTAACTTGGCTGTATGGATGACATCTCGGCCAATCCCATGAGGACAATTGGCACATAATTATTAGCAAATGAATTTGAATTTGGGCCAATCACAGGCCACCATATGGGCCAATCAGAGGGCACCACGTGACCCTATGAGAGGCTACCACATGGCCTCAAGATTCACGCAAAAAATTTGTTAAAAAACTGACAGGCTCTATGGGGTTCGACTCCATTACTTTTAATATATAAACCAGCCACCCGACTGATCGGGATATAATGGTTATTGTTAATAGAAGGTTAGCATATTTTATTTATTATGATATAGTGGGGAAGTTGGAGGGAAGGGTAGGGCGGAGGGCATGCCTGATTGGCCCAACCCATGGTCTTTGTTACATGTCAATGGGTTGTCGACAGAGCGTGTGGGGGCAGGGTACGCGGCACCCTGTTTACACCGAAGGCCCAAAGCCTAGGCCGTATGCATAACACAAGAACCGAGAGAAGGTTCCATGGGAGGGAACATCGACTATGACCCGCAACCCATAGTCTTATGAAGCCATGTGACTGGTGGAGTGGGGTTTCAAGCGGGGCTTCAACCCATATGTTTAAAAAAAAATAATATATTTCAACCAAGCAACGATGGGAGGTGCAGATCGAACCCGTGACCTAGGCCAAGCCATTTTAACACCCTACCAATTGGGATATGCAGACTTTGTTGAATAGTTACCGGCACTGAGACCTTTTGTGGAGTAGTTTGTAAACCAGTTTGGTAAAAGGGACATATTTTGCTCATTTTCAGCCTTTTTGAGCTCAAGAAGAGCCTAGATAGGGTTTTTTGAGCATTCTGGATATAATGGAAATGTTATTTTTGTAGATTGAAGATTGTATGTTGATTTATTGAGCATGTAATAAAATGTTCACCACTATAAGTTGGACCTGGAGACGTAGTCCAAGATGGGTGAACTTTATTATCAATTTGCTTGTGTTTGATGTTGCATGTTTGTCCACTTTTACCTATTAAAATTCTGCAAATTTACTCAAGTTTGTTTACTTTTTCGACCATGACCCATTGCTTAAAAGACATGAACTAGCTTAAAAATTATTTAATGAAACCTTCACTTTTTTAATTTTGGATCATTCCATTAATTTATAGAGGTAGGAGGACTAGTGGATATTAAAATTAGCAATGGCATCTTTACCTGGAATAAAAGGAGAGAAGGGAAACATCAAGTGGCTTCAAGTTTAGATAGTTTCTTGATCTAAAAGTCCCTAGTTATGCAAGGAATTGGTATGGAGACCAATATCATCCCTTGCCAAGGATCATATCACTGATTAATTATGCTAGAAGCCAATATCCTGGTACTCCAAGAAATCGACCATTCAGATTTGAATGATTTTGGTTGGATCACCCTTCCTTCATGGAGAATGTGAAAAAGTGGTGGAATGAAAGGATCCTGATGCAAGGAACCAATATGTTCATATTACAAGGAATATTGAAGTATGTAAAGGATCAACTAAAGTTATGAAATAAAAGGGAGTTTGGGAATATTTTTTAGGCAAAAAAAGAGGTAGAGGAAAATATGGTAGATCTACAAATGTCCCTCATTCAAGAGGTGTACACAGAGAAAAATAAAAGTTTGGAAATCTCTCTACAACATGAATGGAATGTAAGGTGTCTCTAGGACGAAAAGTTATGAAGGCAAAAATCCATAATACAATGGTTAAGGTAGGGGGATAAGAACACTAAATTCTTCCACAAATTGACGATGGCCCACAAGAACACAAAAATTATCTTGAAGATTAAGGATAGGGATGTAAACTATCATGAATATCACAAGGATATTGAATATATCTTAGTTCAACACTTCCAATATATAGCTAAGGAACCTAGGATTGATAGAACATAATCCATTCAAAATATTATGAGGTGCATTCCAAGGGTGGTTACTAAGGGGCATAATCATAATCTACAAAATCCTATCTCGACTAAAGAAATGGATCAAGAAATTCAGGAGTTGTCTAATGATAAGGCTCCAAGTCTAGATGGTTTCACAATGAATATTTTCAAGGCTTGCTAGGAGGTAGTCAAACAAGACATCTATGAGGTAGTGGAGGATTCTAGAAGATCTTCATCGGTCCTAAAGGCACTGAATTTGAAATTCATTATCATGGAAAGGTTTAGACCTATATATTTGTGTAATGTGATATATAATATAATATCCAAGGTCATAGCAAATAGATTTAAGACATTGCTTCCAATTCTATATTGGAAGAGAAATATGGTTTTATTGAAGGAAGGACAATTCTTGACAATGTTATTCAAGCCAATGAAATCATCCATTCGCTAAAGAGTTAAAATAACGAAGAGATGATAATACAATTGGACTTAGCTAGATCCTATGATAAGTTGAGTTGGAACTATATGGAAAAGACCTTAGAGGCTTATGGTTTGGATCATCAATGGATAATATGGGCGACGTCATTGGTCTCAATGCCTAGTTTTTCAATCCTAGTAAATGGGGCTCCATCTAAACCATTTTACCCATCAAGGGAGATTCAACAAGGGGACCCATTATCGCTCTTTTTATTTGTCATTATGATGGAAGGCCTAAGTAGGTATATGCAAGCAACAACTAGAGAGGGAGTGATCACAGGGTTACAACCCCATGAAGGAAGCCCAACCACAACTCATCAACAATTTGTGGATGATACAATGTTACATGGCATACCAATGGTTAGGGAGGCGAGAGCCTTCAAGGTGATTCTATAAGACTTTTTTGACACCTCAGGCACAAAGATAAATTACACAAAATCTTTGGTATTTTTCTTCAATACTCATTGTTGTTCAAAGAATCTCACCAATATTTTAGGATTTGAAAGGAAGACTCTCCCTTCTAAATATTTGGGAGTTTCTCTAACATTTAGAATAACAAGAAAATCTACATGGGAGAACCTGATAACCAAGCTCCAGATTAAGGTCAAAAGATGGACCTATAGGACCATGAATTTTACGGGCAAATTAGTGCTTACAAAGGAAGTCCTACATGCGATTCCTGCTTACATGCTCTTAGTTTTTCCCGCACCAAGAGGTATCCTGTAGTAAATCAAGAATATACAAATAAATTCTTTTGGAGAGGGGTGGAGGATAAGAAGAAGTGGGCTTTGGTTGCTTGTAAAAGGTTGTGCTAGTCGAAACACAAGGGAGGCTTAGACCTGTAGGACCTTGAGACGATAAACAAGGCTTATGGAGCCAAGTTATGGTGGAGGTGGCTAAAAATATCTCTCGGATCCATGGGAAACGTATTGGAAAGCTAAGTATGCTTCTTGGTTGAATCCCAAAGACCTTATTCGAATGAAAAGCATAATGTGGGGGTCAGTGATTTGGAATATAGCTTGGAGAAACAGAAAGGTGGTTCAAGAGGATTGTTTTTGGGAGATAAGAAATGGGAAAACAACTCTATTTTGGGAGGATGTGTGGCAGCAAGAACCAAAACTGTATTTGAAGGATATAAAAGTAATCGAGTAGGAGGAGAAATGACATGAAATTTTTTAGGTTTATCATTATTGGGCATAGAGAACAGGGGAAAAAAAGTAGAGAATTTAGAGCCCTATCTCATCCCAAGGCCTAGAACAAAACACCATGATTTTGAATGAGCTCAAGGAGGAGCGATAGAAAAGGAGGATTCTATATTCAGAGGAAGAGGATCAACTTAGATGAGGAAGAAATGAAGGAGGTGAATTTACCTTAAAAGAATATTTCCATTACCTAGTAGGAAATCACTTGCGGGACTCTTACCCTCTTTGGAAGAAACTTGGTATTCTCCCCACTAGCCGAAGATAAAACTTTTCATGTGGCTAGCTATGCATATGAAAATTTTGACGTGGGAGAATCTATTTAAAAGAGGTGTTATAGGCCCCTCGAGATTCTGTCTATGTGAAGAGAAGGAGGAGACTCTCAACCTTTTATTAGAAAATTTTCATTATTCTTCTAGTTTATGGGACTAGGTTTCTATCTTGTATCACCAAACGGATAGGGTCAAAAGCAATATTCAGGAGACCCTGAGAATCTAGAGGGAGAAATTTACTAGGAATGAAGTTGTAAACCTATCTTGGTGCTTAATTCCTAGTTTTGTTATATGGGCTCAATGCAAGGAAATAATTCATATAATATTATGTAATGAAGCTCTTTCAATTAACAACTTGATAGGACAAGTCCAACGACAACTAAAATAAACAATTTTGAGCAGCCAAATTGGAATCTTAGATGAAATACCTTCATTTCAAGAGCTTAGAATCCTAAAAATGTTGCATCTTGATGCATAGAGTCTAGGCCGGTTAAGGAGAAAAGAGTTCCAGATCCATTTAGCCGCTAGCATTTGGTCATCACCTCTTGAGGGATTCTTGAAGATGAATTTCGATGGTGCATCGAAGGGTAACTCGGGGTGAAATAGGGCTAGAGGAGTAATCAAAGACAATGAGGGCCAAATTTTAATAATTTACTTCAATAATGTAGGACACACCACAAATGATGTAGTGGAATTTATTTCTTTAGAGCAAGGCTTGGAAATCCTCATTAGAGAAGGAATTTTTAATGTTACAGTTGAAGGGGATTTGGTGTTGGTCATTAGACTGGAGAAGAGGATTTAGTGTGGAACAAGAATAGGTAAGGTAACGACACATTGGTGTCTATCCCAGATAATCCAGAGAATATAGAGGGATACCTTGATCTCAATGGACTTCAATTTGGTTAGATGGTCAAATAATGCAATGGCAGATAAACTTTCCATTGAAGGAGTGACCTGGGAGGGGAACAAAGTCGATGTGGCTTGGACCCTAGTCCAAGGGTGTCATCTTAGAGATGATTGTTGTGAGCTGGCTAAGAAGGATCAAAGTGGATTCTTCCAAGTGGGAAATAACACACTAAAGGAAAGGGAAGGGCCCAAGTATGAGAGGGTCCCAACAAGAGTTTTTGAAGACTAGTTTTGTTATAGACATGAAAAAAAAACTTTGTAAATTAGATCAAAAGTAGAAAATCATAATAAGATTGATGGATAGGAGATTGATGAAGACAATGTTTTATTGCAACTAGTTTGGTTTCCAAGCAAGTAGACCAACTACTAGTTCTTTGTATCTTTTAATTTTTGAAGTAATATAAAACTCCTTAGATGACGTACAAAAAATAATGTGAACCCCTCACAGCTTAAGGTATTTTATTTGTATAAATTAATGTGTAGATTCAATACTACTCATGAAATTTACTAAATCACAAGACTTGAATCTACTCTACTCATATGCATAAGTCAATTCACCATATAAAAAAAGAATCATTGACATGCAAAAGGAAACATCACACATGCACAAAGATTTTTCTAGGGGAAATAAATAGCTCAAAACCCCTTACTATCTTTCTTGCATTAATCAGAGAATAGAGAAGAAATACAATGCTTTCTCAAGCCTGAGCACACCCTACAAGTGTATAATATATCCCTCTGCCTGATTGACTGAACTTGGCCCAACACTTAGCCAACTACAAGCCTTCCTAAGCTCCTATTTCCTTGCCATGTTCCCTTGGGAAATTAACCTTTTTTTATAGGAATTTCGCACTGAGTAATTGCACAATGGCCTTAGGTAAATATCTGACTACATGCACAACCTGTACACATGGGAATATGCTACAGTTAATAGTACATTGTCCTGGAATATCCATCTCAACTGGGTAAATCAAATTATCTGCATGCAACAATTACTTTGGGCTGATTTATCAATTAATTGGTTGATCATTGAGTGTGGTTGAAGTTAAACATGCACAATTTGTGTTGGGTTAAGGGGGCTTGACTCAGGTTCAAAGTTATTTGCACCAATCAACAAAACCCTAACTACTGGCCCTTTCGGAAACAACCTGCGTAGTGTAGGCTGTAGTCTCACTTGAAGCAGTATTGGGGGATGCTAGAACCATGTTTCTACATCCAAAGGCATGTGTGATGGTTTTCCTAAGGATCTTATAGCTTAGATCTGCCTTTGTGCAGATCTATTCCTTCCAAATTTCAACTACTACAACTCTATCGAACTGACCTTCAGAGTTTCGTGAAGGTATTTACTTGTACTTAACATGCATAAAAGAGACAGATTCACTATTTTCATGCAATAAACTATATATTCTGAAGCCCTTATGACCTAGATTTGTCATTGCACAGATCTACCCTTTCCGAACAATTAACCACAATAGATGTATCTAACGACTTCCCGATCTCTGAGAAGCTGGTTAATTATACTTATTATGCATAAATATTAGAGATATATCTGTTTCGCGTAGAAATTAAGCATTAATTCATATAAAATAGTATCACAGAGCGAAGGCACATAAAATTAAACATAAGTAAATAAAAAAGGCATATATGCACATAATTGCTCAAAACCAGTCTTTATTAAGATGTAAATGTTCATATACATACTTCTTATCCCTGTGCACTCAGTTGCAAGGGTCCGCGCGCTTAGCTATGGACTTACCAAGGTCTCCGTGCACTCAGTTGCAGGAGCCTTCCCCTTTTGCCTAAGTACAAGAAATATACTTTTCCTGCCTTAGCACCTTCCCTTACAATGATTCTTCACCAAAAGTTATCTCTTAGACTCGCTATGACTCAACTATATATAGCCTTTTCATTACAATACCATGACCCACGGACCATGGGTGAGTCTCAAAACCATCCTATCACCTACCCATACAAGGGGACAATGCCCTTTTGACTCTTACTTAGCTTCGCTCTGCACTTCCACATTTCACAGAGACTTTACATTCTTTCACAAAAACTATTACAAAAAGTGACTTAACTGACAAAATTTGACCCTAGGGACCCCATCCCAACATGCCCCTAACAAAAATATTGTGACTCGCCCTCGAGTCACTCAGTTGGCTTCTCCACTTTATTGTGGAGTTCACTGAACTCCATATTCAAGACTCCAAGGTCCATTGTGCTCTATATAGTGTCCTGTTGCACTTCTTCGACCAACTTCTTTGTAGTTGGCCCCTCCATCTCGAGGTGCATGGTCCTCTATTTCTGCTGGAAATTATTTAGCTTCTCTTGAATATCTAGAGTAATCTGGCTCGCTTCCTCTATGCATGGTTGAATTCGAGCCTTCAAAACTTGTTCTTTGCATTGCATCTCCTCAACCTATGCCTACAACACCTTCATTTCTTGTAAGTGCGCGAGGTACTGGACTAGCGCCAAAGTGCGCACAATCGCCCTGATCTCATCAACTTTTTGTTGTGCCTCTCTGATCTCCGTACCCAGTCTCCATAAGTTTGAGTCCTCCTAAAAAATAGTCCATAGCTCCATTGCATTTTCAAAGAGACAATTACGGCTCGTTACTGCACTATCCAAGGTAGACATGTGTTCTCTAATGGCTATGTTGCGTTGCTCCCTGACTTCTGGCGGAGTAGTCGACTGCAATTTCAATTTCAGTCCCGAGATCTTCATCTGAAAATCAAAAGTAACTTGACCTACCTCGTCCTTAGATTGTCGCACTGTAGTAGCCAATTTTCAAACCTTTGTTGAAGTTGCTGCATCCTTGGGTATGTGTAGTTCTGGTGTTGAATTACATCCTTTTGTAATTTCTTCTTCAAGGCTCTGGGTTTGCGTTGCTAGCTCTTCTTTTTCCTTAAGAGCCCGATCCTTTTCAATGAAGATCTGATCATTGTTCATTTTAACTTTGCTAATAACCAATAGCGCACATTGTTCTCTAATTCGAAGCTCATCCGAGACCCTCTCATGGAGCGCGTGGAGGGTCTGAAGTGGCAATGCGGGTAAATTCATACCCATGCCTTTGACCTTTCCTAGCTGGTCGTTATCTTCTTCTGACTCTGCGCGTAATGTTCCTTCTAGAAAGGGGATGACTCTGAGGTCCAAAGTCCATTCTGTTTCCATTACGCTCACACTCACTTGCTATAGGCTCACTTGAACCCCGCTCGCTTGGCCCATGCTCACTTGTAGCCTATCTGTTTGTATTTGCAGCTCATGCAAATCTTTCTACACAGTGCTGAGTGATTGATGGAACTGCTACTAAAATTGTTTCCACAGTTCCTTTGTTGTATCTCGGACCTTGTCCTCAATCTCATCTAAGACCCCTCAGTGACGACCATTGGATCTACGTGTGCTGGTTTGTCTGATTTTTGCTTCTTCCTTGGTTCTGAAGTCGTCTCCTTGGTCCGCTTCTATAATTTGAAGGGAGTTCTCTACTCGTCACCCCCACCTCCTTCCTGCTTGGAATGTTCCTGCTCTTTAGTATCTTTGGGAAGCCGATGCTTCAACTTCTACTGTGGCCTCTTTTACAGCATGCCCTTTATCAACAATTGCCTTAGCTGCAATTGCTTTAGCAACAAATTCTTTCTTCTTATGATCGGTCAACTCCCGCACTGCTGCCTGTGCTGCTTATTTCCACTTCTGTGTAGCTATCATCTGCGCGGAAGAGCTTTCTCCGCCTTTGCTGGTACCTGCGCCAAGAGCTGTGGGTTGCCGCCACTCCGCTAGCCATGTCCCCACAATGTGTTGTACACCAGTCTCTGTAACTAGGTATGTAAACTTGTGCCATATCTTCTTAGGGTCTCGCCTCGAATGGATGGATACATTATGAAAGTTGGCCTTAAATTACGCATAAGCCCGCAACTTCTCAAACAAGGTTGGGGACAACCTTGGCCTCTGACTGATCACTGTGCGGAGGTCCATCTCGACGAGAATCCATAAGACTTTTGATTCCATGAGCCACTCTGGGTCCTTCGTCGCCCACAATGAAGCACACTTCGCTTCCTCTAGTAAATCCTCATCCTGCAAAGAGAATTGACTATCAACGGGAAGTCGCCATGAAATAAGTACAATCAGTAGCAAGAGTCAGGCATAGTGAAATGCCTTGCTATCCTCCTGTGCT
Source organism: Pinus taeda (assembly GCA_000404065.3). Classification (NCBI taxonomy): domain Eukaryota; kingdom Viridiplantae; phylum Streptophyta; class Pinopsida; order Pinales; family Pinaceae; genus Pinus; species Pinus taeda. The sequence continues at coordinate 230,680 of APFE030536963.1, forward strand.
TCGCGATAATTTGCTAAGAATTCCTTGCAGAGGCACTGGGCCTAGTTGTATTGCACCCCCTTTGCGCACTATGCATCCAATGAGATCACTGGCACTAGAACCTCGTCTGTGCAACATTTTCTCTTGACCTTCCCGGCCAAAATCTGAGTGGCAAATTGCACCGCTTGGTCTGTAATTGAGCGGATAGAGTACCCTCGCGACTTCTTGACCAACCAAATCTCAGTTTTCATTTTATCCACAAGCCCCTTCTCTTTGCTCTTACCTCCAAACTCCTTGACTGGGCCCACCTCTTTATAGGGAAAATTCGTAATTTGATGGATCAACATATTTGTTATGGGGATGGGTTCGCCTAACCACAAACACCCATCGTGCACTAGTGCAAGCAATTGGCATACATGTACTGTTTTGATAATTGATATATGAAAATTACACACACACAACATATGTAGAAACCTGGCCCCTTTTACCCATTTCATTGAAACCAGATTTGTGACCTTAGTCTCTTTATAGTAACTCTTGGTCATGTACTTATTGGTGGCCAAATGCGGAAATTTCTCATGATTGGCTAGATCCAAATCCTCTAGTTTTAACATAGGGATAGATGCTAAGAGCGCACCTTCAAATACCACTTTCTCCAGAAATAGTGACATAAAGATCGTGAACTTTCCTGAATCTGGATCCTTGGGTACCTTTTCTTTCCCTTTTCATGGAGGGATATACTCCAGGAGCCTAGTGATAAACTCGCCCTCTTCAACATCCAATTCTTCAACCCCATTGCGAAGTTCTTCTTCTTCCAAATCTATGGGTTCATATGGCTATTTTGCCTTATCCATCCTCCCTTTCTGTCGAACCTCTGCGGGGTTCTTCCTCGGTGACTGCCTCATCGGTACAGGTTGTGGTATCTTCTGCTTATCCTTAGCAGCAGACTTCATGGGCCTGGGTGGCCGCAGCGCCGTAGGCACAAATGGTGTGGCTTCCATTGTTGCAACTTCAGGGGCTTTTGCTTGAGAGACAACGACTTCATAACTTATAGGCTTAGACATCTGATCAAGGATAATCTTCTGGTTCCATTCAGGTAGTCTCGCAAATATCGGGTTTGAAAATAAATCCTCCCAAATATGTTGATTCAGAGAGCGAAAAGAAGAGAGCTCATACACAATTTCATAAAGCAAAGTGTTATTTGGCAAACCAACATGTGATATTTATAGGCAGTTTCGAATTCAAATCCAACCGTTCCTTCCATTTTCTGATCATAAATGCAGCTTTGGTGGAAAATCTCCAAAGCTTTTTGATATAAATGTTGCATACCTGCTCCTCCTAATGTGATTTTCTCCATCCAATCATGAACAGTGACTTCAACAACTACTTTTGGACCCATCTGCGCGACATCATCCTCCATGGTGCAACCCTCCTGGTGCACCTCCTCCTCGTACACTGCTTTATTTCCTTGCGCAACCCCCTTACTGCATTTTCCTCTTCTTCCAATAGTGTAGTTTATAGTCTCGCTCTCCCTTGCAGTTCCCTGGAGCGCTAAGACTGTCCTTCTACCATGTAGTCATTACATAGGGGTATGATCCCCTATATAAAAATTCAGTCGCCTTCCATTTATCCTTCCAAGGAACAATTCACCATTCAGCTTTGCGAGCTGAACTACACCACCATTCGTGATTTCCTTAAAAACATACGGGCTTAACCAGTGAATTTGGAACTTTCCCATAAATTTTGTGAACTTACTATCATAAATCAAAACAAGATCATTCACCTTGAAAGTGCACAACTTAATATGCTTATCATGCTAGGCCTTCTCATGTTCCTTTTGCACTTGCTAGTGAAATCCTGCAAGAAACCGATCTTCTTCCAACTCCATCAACTACGCAAGCTGTTCCTCCAAGATATCATGATCTATCATCTCTGTCAAATCCACAATGCGTAGGTTGGGAAAAATATATTCCATGGGCATCACCACCTCGATCCCATATACCAACCTAAACGGAGTTTTGCCTGTCAACTTCTTGCACGTCATCCTATAAGTCAACTTCTCTTCACGTTACAAACCTTTGTCAACGCATTCTCCAGAATCTTATTCAACACTTCCACTATACCATTGGATTGGGGATGATAGGAAATACTCTTTTGATGGTAAACTTGAAATTCTTTGAGCATCGCGCTGATTATTTCATTTAAGAAATGCGTACCCGTATCACTCATCAATACTTTAGGGCACCCAAACCTCATTAAGACGTATTCAAACAAGAACTACACAGTGGTAGTAGCAGTACAATCTTTCACCGACTGCGCTTCTGCGCATCGGGTTAAGTAATCCATTGCAGTAATAATGTACCACACTGCTGTCTTCCTCCCTGGTGGTTGTATCAGGCCTATAAAGTCAATTTCCCATTTTTCAAATACTTGTAATGAAACTTGAGGGTTTAAGGGAAATTGATCTCTTCACAGAGGATTTACCATCCTTTGACAAGCATCGCATGATTTACAAAATGCCTTAGAATATTTATGCACAGTTGGCAACCATAACCTTGCGTGCATAATCTTCTGCGTGGTCGCTCTACCTACATAATGTCCTCCCGCCACTCCTCCATGTGCCTCAACGAGGATACTAGCATGTTCAAATTCTGGAACATATCGACACAATATTTCATTTGTTCCCATCTTATACAAGTGTCCCGTTATAAAAGTAAAATTAGCAGTGTGAACCACTAGTTCGTTCTTCTATTGAGTAGAATATCCTTTTGGAGTTGTTCTAGTAGTTAGAAACTGAATTATATCTGCAACATTATCATCTGCAACATGCACAACAAAGAGTTGCGCATCTAGTAATCCTTCTTCCAAATTGGTTGGCTCTTCGCATGTCTCAATCCTGGATAGATGACCTGGTCCCATATTCAACCATACAGGCTCAACAATCACTTCAAAATCATATTCCTGAAACACCAACAACCACCTATAGATATTCCCCCCCAACATAGGCTTGTTGACTAGGTACTTAAGAGCAAAGTGATCTATGTGCATTTTGAAATGTGCGCCCAACAAATAATGTCGAAACTTTTGCAGCACATAGACCATCTCCAACCCTTCACGCTCTCTAGTGGAATAGTTCTTTTCGGCTTTGGACAATTTCCTACTTGCAAAGGCTATTGGATGATCAATATCACATTCGCCAGGCTGGGTCAATACCACACCCAACGCAATACATGAGGCATCTACGTGCACATGGAATTACTTTTTCCAATTTGGAAATACTAAGATGGGCACAGTTACCATCTTGTCTTTTAACACATCAAGACTTTGTTGACACTCCTTATCCCAACAAAAAGTTGCATCCTTCTTTAATAGTTTCTCCATTGGTGCGGTTATCTGGGCATAAGACTTTATAAACTTCCTATAGTAGCATGTGTGGCCTAGTGTTGCATGCAACTGCTTAACATTCTTAGGAGCTTCTAAATTCACAATCACTGCTATCTTCATAGGGTCCACCATCAATTCTTGCTTGCATACTACATGGTCTAGTAAAATTCCAAAAGGCACACAGAATATACATTTCTTCAAGTTCAACGTGATATGGTATCTGCAACATGTATCCAACATGAGGTGCAAACTTGCAACATGGTGCTTCATCAACCCGAATACAGTCCAGTCATAAAAATACACCTCCAAGAATTTATGAATAAACTCCTTAAATTCCGTGATTACTACCCTGGAGAAGAATGCGGGCGCATTCGTCAGCCCAAATGGCATCACTGTATGCTGAAAGGAACCCCACTCTATCGCGAAGGTTGTCTTGCTATGATCCTATGAGACGATCATAATCTAATGGTATCTTGAGAACCCATAAGTGAATGAATAAACCTCTTGTCCTCCAACATTCTCTAACACTTCATCTGTAAATGGTGTTGGAAACGGATCATGCACACAGCATCGTTCAAATTTCTCAGATCTATGCATATCCTAATTTCACCTTGCTGTTTCTTTTCCTAAACCACCATAGGGCTCACCCAATCAAATTGTTCAACTGGTTCAGAATCCTATCAAGCTCTTTGTGTACCTTTTCCTTATACTTCAGATTGAGCCGATAAGGTCTTTGCTTTACAGGATTCGCACCAGGTTTCAAAGTAATTTTACACCCAAATCTCCTATAATACCCTTCAGATCCGAGAACTTCGTTGGGAATAGATCTTGGTATCCGTGCAACTGTTTGGCCACCTTATCCATTGTATCTTCATGCCATAGTCTCCTATGTTCACGAACTTAGGTTCTGCATCAGATCCAATATTTACTTGTCGGGTTTTCAGCAGTATTGTCACATCAGGGTTCTTTATCTGAGGTCCTTCAACCTCGCGTTGACCTTCAATTTCTAGAATATTAATTTTTTCTTGGATCATCTTCTTCTTCTTTAAAAATCACATTGTAACACTCTAGCGCATGGCGCAACTATGTACTCTAGTCTGGTTGAGTCCATTTCTTGTAGCACTTCATCAATGCATTCAAACGCATCCTCAAAATTGCAAGTTAGTAAGAAACTCTCCCTCAGGATATCCAACTCATTTGTACTATGGTGCAGCTATGTCTCTAGGTACCAATTCATAGGGATGGTGTCTAAGGTATGGCAGAAAACATGTACCCACTTTGGTTGAGGTTCTTCAACATAAGCTTTAGTCCATCACGCTAAGTGTTCACGTGGATCATCCTTCCTACTATACTTCTCAGTCATCTAGGTATTAGCATACCCAAACCTTAGCTCCATCATCCACTTATATTCCATCCAGTCAGTGAAGCTTTCCTTATGCATACCCCACCATCAAGAAGGCGTAGTGCACAGTGCCAATTCATGGGCCTGGAAATTATGTTCCTTGGGAACCTCCCTTTCAAATTCCTCCAAAACGATATTAACATCATTCAAACCATCATAATGTGGAAGATTTATTATCTCTATATATACGCACCACAATGAATTTGTCATCATATTGCAACGCAACATAGATACTTCATGCAACCAATTCTGGCTGGTTTCCCTTATCTTCACCTGTGGCCATACCACTGTGTGTTATGATGTTGATGCTATGATCTTCTTTGTGAGACTCTGCCCTCATCATCTAGATATTCTGCGTAAGCAGTTGGGTCTGTGTCTTCTTCTCTTTCATTTTTCTATAAGTACGGGAAAATATTTTATCACATGGTCGAACTGTCTGCGATATTGACAAGAAGGATGCATTGGGTTCTGACAAGAAGGATGCATTGGGTTCTGACATTCGCGCGCAAATTTCCAACCTTGCCACAATTATAACAAATAACTTGTCTGTGTCCTCTTCCAGCCCCTCCTCATCTTCCTCTTCCACGACCTTGGAATCGTCTGCGCGCTGCATCCACGCCCTGATCTTGAGGCTGATTTTCTACCTGCATGCAATAGGCAAGGGTCCTATCCATCATTAGTTCATAATTTCAACAATGGCGCTCATCATGACTGAAAGACTGGCATAAATTGCAAAACAATTGTTGAGGGGTCTGTACAAACTTCTGTAGTAAATGACAATTGTTTGTCACATGTTGTCCTGTAACTTGAAAAATAGCGCAACACGACACGACTCTTGTGCTCAGCCCATCAATGTTTTCTGGTTTCAGGGGGTTAGGCCCCCCTCCACTAAGATAATTCTAATAAACCGGACAATGGTCTTTATCATGACCATATCCCTTGCATTTCAAGCACCAAACTTCTACACACACTTCAGACTAGGCTTCCTTTCCCTTCTTCAGGCTCTGCAACCCCAGGTACAGACTTGCCAACTGTGAGTGGATCTGTTGTACCCCAATATTTGTGTCTTGTATTTGCGAGGCTTCCAGCCTCATCGTGATCTCCATAGCTTTTGCTGGTAACCTTAGATGGGGCAACAACGAAGCAATATACCAATCTCTATGTTGTTCATCTGTGATGTTCATGTTAGCCTGCTGGATCAGGTATTTTAGCCTTTGATCGAAATCCCACGAGGATTCATTCACCACTTGCTTTATCTCCTTAAACTCGACAACCAACTGTGCCTGAGATTTAGGCTTCTTAAACTCATTGTTCAATGTTTGTTGAATCTCTTCCAACATCGCGACACTTTGATCTTGAAAATACTTGATATACCATGTCAGCGCTCTATCCTGCAGTGCTGTGACCATCTGCGCTTTCTTTATATTATCATCAGTGATCTGCTGCGTTGTCCACATAGCATTTTCGAGGTCTTCTCTCCCTACCCCTTTGAATATCAACATATTCATTGCGTTTTCCATGTTGAATGGTGGAGGTGGAGGTGGAGTGGATGGATGAGGTATATGTGGGATACCCTGACATACCAACTGTAGTGCACTTCGCAGTGTATTCAGAATAGTTCCCTCGTCATCACTTGACGAGGATCCCAATAAAGGACTATATTCAGAGCCTGATTCTTTGTTCCTTCTAAAATTTTTTCTGCTTTGTGTAGTCCCAAACATCAAGGTAATGGCATAACCTATTTTTTACACAACAACATCTTAATCCAAGTTTTAAGAGATTTTAAATACTTACCTCGCGGTCCCTTGAAGAGCTTGCACTCTACTTCATTGTAACTGACAGTTGTATCGCACGAACTCAGTCAAAAATCCTCCGAGTGTTCGATTAATCCAGTGATCAACGACTTGCACGATGTTGTTTTTTGAAGCTTCCAAATATCTCACCAGCTCTGGAGTCCACACAATAGGGCCATTAAGTCTCCACGTACCCTGATTGTCCGCCAACCTAGACAACCACTCGTACAATTCGCAAGGGAAGAACCATAAAAAGTTCTTTGTTTCGTCTGAGTATATGCATCTACTCAACCACTGTTCCTTAGATAACTATGGATTTCTTCTCTCCTGAGCTGCAAACGTGCGTTCCTTTTGATCGGGCCACTTCTCAATTTCTTTCTTAGTAGGAAACAACTTATTCGACATCACACATTCCTCAGATTGATCTCGGTCCTGACAATGGGATCATTTGTTGGCTTAAGGGGGCTTGACCCAAGTTCAGAGTTATTCATGCCAACCAACAAAACCCTAAATGCTAGCCCTTTCAGCAAGAACTTGCGTAACACAGGTTGCAGTCTCACCCGAAGCAGTATTGAGGAATGATAGAACCATGTTTTTGCATCTAGAGGCCCGTGTGATGGTTTTACTAAGGATCTTATATCTTAGATCTGCCTTCACGCAGGTCTATTCCTTCCAACTATCAACTACTACAACTCTATCGAACTGACCTTCAGATCTTCACAAAGGTATTTACTTGTACTTAACTTGCATAAAAGAGACAGATTCACTACTTTCGCGCAATAAACTATATATTCTGAAGCCCTTATGACCAATATCTGTCATCGCGCAGATCTACCCTTTCCGAATAGTTAACCATAATGGATCTATGTAATGACTTCTCGATATCGTAAAGCTGGTTAATTATACTTATTATGCATAAATATTATAGGTCTATCTGTTTCACACAGAAATTATGCATTAATTCATATAAAATAGTATCACATAGCGAAGACACATAAAATTAAACAAAAGTAAATAAAAAAGGAACATATGCACATAATTTCTCAAAACCAACCTTTATTAATATGTAAACATTCAGATACAAACTTCTTGTCCCCGCACACTCAGTTGCAGGGGCCCGTGTACTCAGGTGCGGACTTACCAAGGTCTCTGCACACTCAGCTACAAGAGCCTTCCCCTTTCGCCTAATTACATGAAACATACTTTTCCTTCCTTAGCACCTTCCCTTACAATTATTCTTCACCAAAAATTATCTCGTAGACTCACTATGAATCAACTATATATATCCTTTTCATTACAATACCATGGCCCACGGACCATGGGTGAGTCTCAAAACAATCCTATCACCTACCTATACAAGGGGCTAATGCCCCTTTGACTCTTAATTAGCTTCGCGCTCCTATTCCACATTTCTCGGAGACTTTACATTCTTTCACAAAAACTATTACAAAAATTGACCTAACTGACAAAATTTGACCCTAGGGACCCCATCCCAACAACTTGACCTCCACTAGTTCTTTTAACAATTAGAACGAGTTAAACTAACAATAACTCAAATTAACTGAAAAAGATTGCTACAAATTAGTAATCAATCATGTAGAACTAAAATCAATTATCTCCAACTCGAATTTACTGATTTAATTTAGTGACAAGAGAAATTTCACCTCAGTTAACTACCTCCAAGTATTTTGCTGAAATAGAAATTCAAAATTTAATCTAGTTTGACCAAGGCAAATTCAAAACTAGATTTTCTTGAATACCCTAATCCCACTTCTATGGAACTTGAATTTACCTCTAGATAAAGCCTTTGCCAAATTATCTGCATCTTGTTCCTCTATCAGAATGTACTGCAAAAACATAATCTGCCTATGCACACAATCTCAGAGATGGTGATATCAGATGTCAATATGCTTGGATCGATCATGAAATACTGGATTCTCAAAGATGTTGATACAACTCTGGTTGTATTTGTAAATCATGGTAGGATCCATCTTTTGAATAAATAACCCAACAAGAATCTTTTTCATCCAGATAGCCTCACATGATGCTTGACTTGGAACCATGTACTTTGCTTTTGCTGAGCTAAGTGCCACAAATATCTGCTTCCTGCTATACTAAGAAACTACTGTTGACCCAATACTAAAAATTCCTCCTAATGTGCTCTTCCAGTTTGATAGAATCCCAGCCAAATATGCATCTGTGAAGCCTTGCAGCTTCACTCCCTTTGTCCGTCTGTACCAAAGATCAAATTGAGTAGTGCCTCTGAGGTATCTCAACACATGCTTTGATGCCTTACAATATAGTTTGGTTGGATTAACCATTGCTTGACTAAGATGGTTAACTGCATAACACATGCTCGGTTGTGTGTTCACCAAATACATAAGTGAACCCACAAGTTGCCTATAAATGGTAGCCTCCACTACTTCACTTGAAGTAACATCCTCTTTCTCCCAGTTTCCTGCTAGAGGAGTCTCCATGGGTTTGCACATGTCCATGTGGAACCTCTGAAGTATCTCATTGGCATACTCTCCCTGAGAGACAAACAATTCCCAATCTCCTTTCCATACCTCCAAACCAAGGAAGTAGTGCATGAGCCCCAGGTCCTTCATCTCGAACTCTCTTGCAAGGTCCTCCTTGCAATATCTGATCAGCTACTCATCACCAGTAAGGATCAAGTCATCAACATATAGAACAATGATAAATAATTTACCTTCTACCACAATGTGATAAAGGTTTGCATCTGCTTCACTTTTGGTGAAGCCCAAACTGATGAGATATCTATCGATCCTGGTATACCAAGCACGAGGTGCATGCTTTAGTCCATACAACACTCACTTGAGTGCACATATGTGATTACTTGTCAAAGGTCTCAAACCCCTCTGGCTGCTCAATATACTCCTCCTCCTTAATAACTCCATTGAGGAATGTTGTCTTCACATCCATTTGGTGGATCTTCCACCCCATCTGCATAGACAGTGCTAGAATTGTCTTGATGGATGAGTACCTTGCTACTAGAGAAAATGTCTCCTCATAGTCAATCCATCAACTTGAGAGAACCCCTTGGCAGCAAATCTGGAATTTTGTTTCTCTATGCTACTGTCTGTTGCATGCTTTACCTTGTAAATCCATCTCGAATCAACCACTAATTTGTTTGGTGGCCTTGGGACCACTTTCCAAATAATGTTTCTGAAAATGGAATCATATTCCTCTGCCATAAAAACAACCCATACTCGTTTCTCTACATATTCCTTGAATGAGTATGGCTCTATCTCTACAATCTCGCTCATTAGAGGCATGTAGACAATGCACCGATCTGGTGACCTCCTCTACCTCCGTTGTGGTGTGGGTGCTTCCACATTCTCTCTAGCATCCTGCAATAATCTGTCAGCTTCCCTAGTTCGCTTCCTTCCTTCTCTAGATGTCTCTACTTGAGTGGATGTCTCCACTCTTTTCTCCTCTACTTGTGGCTGCTCCACAACTTCCTTAGGTTCTTCCTTTGGAGCCAAAATCTCCTCATCAGGTTACAACTGAAGCTCCCTCTCAAGAGAACACCTCATTTCCTTCTCCTCATCAAATTTCACATCTCTTTTGACCACTATCATCATGAGAAATGGAAAGTACACATGATAGTTGTGAGGTGTGTCTATGTACCCCATAAATACACCCTACTATCAATCTAGATTTTTCCTTGCTTCCTTAGAAACATGACAGTAATATGATGATCTAAAGATCTTGAAGTGTGACACATCTGGTTTCTTCCCTGAAAAATTTGCTTTTGGTGTACTCATGCCAAGAATCTCATGAGGATTCTTGTTTTGTAAATAGACCGTTGTGTTTCATGCTTTAACCAACAAGTGTAGAGCTAGGCTTTGGTCATGAAACATCTCCCTTTCTGCTCTCGCAATACTTTTGTTCTTCCTCTCAACCAGCCCATTTTTTGTGGGTTATGGGGTGTTGTCAACTCTTGTCGAATGCCTTCCTTTGCACAAAAGTTTTTAAATTAATTCGACACGTACTCACCATCATTATCACTCCTGAGAGCCTTCACTTTCCTGCAAGTTTCTTTCTTGACAAGTACTTTAAACTCAACAAGTTTGGAGAATGTCTGGTCTTTCTTCTGCATGAAGTAGATCCATCACTTTTGTGAGAAAGAATTTATGAATATAACATAATACATGTGCTTGGAAGTGGAGGATGTCGAGAAAGGTCCACAAACATCAAAGTGGATCCTTTCAAGGGCTTCATGTGCCCTGCTATCCCGATCATTGAAGGTGGATTTTGTGTACTTCCCCAACATACACCCTTTGCATGTATCCCCTTGCTCTAGTGCTCCTTTAGGGAGTCATGTAGTAATATGTTGCATGATCTTCAAATTTCCATGATGCAAATGTCCAAGTCTTGTATGCCATGATTCACCAACATCTGGCTCTGCACCTTTTCTTCTTTTGTGCTCAATGCTGCATAGTCTTCCACATCTAATTTATAGAGGTTCTTCACTCGAACCCCGATCTACTTCACTTGTCCCTTGGTGACGTGTCTCAAGAAATCCTTCCCTTTTCTTAATATCACATCATATCCACGGTCTTCCAACAAAACCACAAAAAATAGATTATTCTTCAGTCCCGGTACAAACATCACATCCTTGAGCCTGAGAGGGGATCCAGACTCCCTTTGAAAAGTAACTATACCAATATCGATCACACTATAAGTTCCATCATCTCCCATATTGATGTGCATTTGGAGATCCTTCTCCTCCAAGTCACTGAAAAATTATTTGTTCCCCATCATGTGGAATGAGGCATCGCTATCCAGATACTACACACTACCCATCACTATGCTTTCCATGCATGCAATGAGGGTAAAATCAAGTTTGAATTTTGAATCCAAAGCATCACCCGTTGCTCCTCCTACAATCTTCTTTCTTTCCTTCTTGTGTGGACACTTCGTTGCATAGTGCTTGAATTCATGACAATGAAAGCAATTGATTCTGAACAAGTCTTTCTTCTTGCCCCCTTGACTCAAATATGCTTTGGATTTGGATTTCTTCCATTTCCCTTTCTTTTCCTTTCCATCCAAGGCACATTTCTTCTCATCCTTTCCCTTGGATGAGGTCATGTCTCTAGTGTTCTTCCTTACTTCTTCCTACACTATATTTGACCATAACCTCTTCCAACTCAGTAGTTTCTCTATACTACCATTTACTGAATCTTGATAGCTATGACAACTCTTGGGAAGGCCCAAAAGGGCTAGAAAAACCAAGTATTCTTTAGGGATAGTAACACTGACCCCGCCAAGTTCGTCACGACATTGTGTAAACATTCTCATGTACTGTGGAATTGTGTCATTCTTTTGCATCTTGATACTTTGAAGCTTTTCCTTGAGTGCGATCTTCCTGTGGTCACTATTGTTCTTAAAAAATTATGTCAGCTCTTTCCAAATCATGAAAAAGGTCTCTTTTCCATGGAGATTCTAGACAATATGATCCCAAACTCCCTCCAATATGATTCTTTGTGCTTTGGCCACATCCTTCTTACACTGAGCAAGATTATGGGCATCACATGCTTTGGGTTTTGCTACATATATCTTGATGTATTATAACAACCCATTATCATCCAATACTGCTTCCATGTGTACCTTCCATGCAACAAAGTTTGAGGTGCCTTCCAAGGCATACTCAAGCCTGAGTCCATTGAAAGCCATATTCTTAGTAGGGAAGAAAACCTGTAACAATGATCTTCAAGTTTTAATCTCCTACAATGAAAACTTCGAAATATATTCTCTATAGTGATTCCAACTCTGATACCATGTATAAATTAAAGTGTAGATTCAATATTTCTCATGAAATTTACTAAATCACAAGACTTGAAGCTACTCTACTCATATGTGGAAGTTAATTCATCATCTAAAACAAGAATCATTGACATGCAAAAGGAAACATCACATATGCATAGATATTTATCTATGGGAAAGCAACTTCTAAAAAACCTTTACTATTTGTATTGCATTAATCAAATAATAGAGAAGAAATACAATACTTTCTCAAGCCTGAGCATACCTTGCAAGTGTATAGTCTATCCCTTTGCTTGATTAACTAAATCTGACCCAACACTTAGCCAATTTCAAGCCTTCCCAAGCTCTTATTTCCTTGCATTGTTCCCTTGGGAAATTTCCCCTATTTTTTAGGAATTTCACTCCAAGGAATTGCACAATGGCCTTAGGTCAATCTCTAACTGCATGCACCACCTGTACACATGGGAATATGCTACAACTGATAGTACATTGCCTTGGAATCTCCATCTCAACTAGGTAACTCGAATTCTATGCATGCAACAATTATTTTGCGCTGATTGATCACTGAGTGTGGTTGAAGTTACACATGTCCACAACTTGACCTCCACTATTTATTATGACAGTTAGAACTAGTTAAAATAACAATAACTCAAATTAACTGAAATCGATTGCTAAAAGTTAGCAATCAATCATCTGGAACTAGACTCAAGTGTCTCCAATTTGAATTTACTGAGTTAATTGAGTGATAAGAGCCATGTCACCTCAATTAACTACATCCAAGTATTTTGTTGAAATAGAAATTCAAATTTTAATCTAGTTTGACCGAGGCAAAGTCAAAACTAGATTTTCTTGCTCCATTGTCAACATTTTTAAATACAAATTAAAAATAAATAAAGCCACATTGTACTTCTTGTTTTAGTTGATAAAGTGAATAAAAAGACGATCAAATACAAATAAAAGGAAATTCATTAATACTTTTGTGGGATTTCTTTTTGCTCGATAGATTTTATTTTCTCTAATCCTTCCACATAACCCTTCCATTGAGGATGGATGCTCATGGTGCAAGAAATTAATAATGGGTCTCAACGTTAATTTCACAATTAAAAACTTTTCCTTCCAAACTCTGCAATTTGCTATGCAACTTCGAGGAGGCAATTTTCGTGATTTTCATGTAGCTTTGAAGGTGAGAAAGCAACTGACTAACCAATTCCATGTGAACTCTATTCAATTCATTGATTATTTCTTTAGAATCTTTTCTTTGCTTATATACATTTTCAATACATGAATCTCCTTTAAATTTTTCACCTATGAATTGGGCATTGGGCATATAAAAGTCAGTGATTAAATCCATAGCTCCATCAATTAGTGCAACACAATCCTTATCTGCATCCTTAACCAGATTCTGAGAGCGTATGATATTATGTTTCCAATTTTCGAATGTAATCTTTGTCTTCAATTCATCACTCCCATATTTTGTCTAGACTACCATGCCAACAATCTATTAAATTTAGTTTGCACCTTTGCATGTTCAATTTCATTTTCAATGATTGTTCAAGAAATGTTATTCAACAGATTTTGTTAAACGTGAATAGAATTTAAATTTTGGTAAAACTCTTCTTAATTCAACTTTAGCTACACAATCACATTAAGGGACTCCACTTTGAAAATATTGATATCAACGTTTCTCTTCTATAACTCCTTTACATGTAGCTCCAAATTAACAATTTGGGTATCTTTTTTAGCTGTAGAGCGCATAGATGGTTGTTGAACATTTTGGATTTCAAATCTTAACTCATTCTTTAAGTGCTCAAGGTCCCTTTGATGTCGTTTTAGTAAAACAATAGTTCATTGTTGGAATTCTCCCTCAAAATAAGATTGTTGTTGTTACAACTTGGATTCAAGTTCAATAACCTTATGCTATTGTTTCCTTATTATCTACCTTAAATTGTTGACAACCCATTTATTTGTTGTGACAAAGGAATCCATTGAATCTACTACATCCTCAACAAATTCCTTTGTATTTGGAAGCATCCTATATTACCATTTGTTGGAGAAGGGTTTCATCACTATGTTCAGTTTTCCTCCTTTTTGGTCCTTGCCCCTACATTGGATTTTCCCTTATTTCCAAAGAAGTAGTCATTTGGAGTCATATTTTGTTCCTTAGTAGGTTCTAATCAATCATCATAAATGATTTTAAAACATGTAATCCCAAGAAAATAAGAAATAGAAGTCTTTAATATGACGCTGATGGTGATAAGGTTGGGTTTTTCATCAGAGTTATCAATTTTCATTCCCTTTGGAAGAGGAGTATTAAAATCTTAACTAGAATTCTATTTAAGTAAATATTATGTTTAAGGCTAACATGATGTATTCTTTTTTTCCCGTTACTCTTGAATGGGCATGGCAAAGGTTTACACCTTTTCATGACCTTCTGTTCTCGGAGTCTTTTCAATTTGAGTCTTTTCGAATAAATCCAACTCAACCTATAGTTTCTCTTCAATAACCCTTTCAACTTTTGACTTGACTCTTTCTATAAAAAAAAATTCTCATCAATTGGAGGTTGATCTATTTGAGTATCCCTTGCTTGAATATCCTTAAATTGTGTATCGATTGCTAATGGTAGAGTTGAACTTAAACTACCTACTTGTTCCTAATCTTGTGACTTGACATTTGTCCTTAAGTGTGCATCAAATTTAAAAAACCTAACCCATAAAAACATGAATTTATAATGAAAAAAATAGGTTTCTAATCTATCTTCTAATTGTGATTTAGGTGATATTGGATATGGAGTGGTAGTTTGAAAATGGAATTTTATTGCAAAAATGTCAATATTCAATGTGTCAGGCGGTGTGGCAAGATGTTGTGGCTCAGGATTATGTGACACTGCCATGTAAATACCACATTTCAAGAAAAAAAAATTCATTATAAATGGCCAAAAAGTAAAAAAAATAGTGACATGTGTCACATGACACATCAATGGTAGGTCCAACTTAGTGATCATGCATACAATATCAAATGTTTTTTGTGTTATGAATTTATTTAATTTACATTTGATAAAAATAACGAGAAGAATTGATATCGGATACCATATATCAATGTTTCCTTTTATCATAGTGTATCGTTGCAAAGGGCCAAGTCCGTTATGATTCAGATGACGTGGTAGGAGGGTGACATGGAAGTGATAGCTAAATGCAACGTGTCAAGTAAAAAAGTATTTCATGTATAAAAAACAAAATTCAAGTGACACGTGTCATGTGACATGTTGACAAAGCCACATGTAATGACAACACATCAACAATGAGTCCAACATGGTGACCAAGCATGTGATATCGGTCTATCGAATATTGGAATGTTGACTTAAGCCTTGGTTCCATACCCTAATATATAATATATGATGACACCAAATTCCATAAATGGAGATCATGAATAAGCAATTTATTAATGGAAGAGGGTGCATTGAGATGAAGAGGATTCCAAATGGTATTTTCTAAATAGCAAGTTACCTCGATATCTGATATGAAATAATAAAAAAAGGGGTTGAATTTTGAGGATTTTCCCAATAAAGGTTAACAAATAAAATGAGTGTAAATGGATTGGCTTTATGGCATTATTCACCAATTTAGGATTTATTCATAAATTTGGGGTTTATTTACAAATTTGGGGAATATTTTCAAAATTTATAATTCAAGGTACTTATTGTTTAAGGCATATAAACAATAATGAGTGGTTATTGACACACCAAAAAAACCAGTTATCTTGGTCAATATACATGATTTTATCTTTGTCAATATACATGATTTTAGGTAAAAGTAATTATTAAATAGAAACCAAACATGTTCATTTTACCTTTAATACCTAATTAAGAGATATAGGAAATCCACTTCTAGTACTTATAACCCAAAAAGCATCATTCTTCAATATAGTAAAGTAAATGGGGTTCGATTTTATTTTGAGATAAACACTTTATAATATGGTGATGAATAAGACTAGAGGGAAAAATATTTATATAGAAAGATTTATGCGTAAAACCAGCATTACTTCATTTCCATTGAGCATCCATAGCTTGAAGAAATTTCCTTAGTATCATGTATGCTTTGACCCAATTGCTATGGAGTGTTTAGAGCCACATCATATTATATACACTTCCCACACTTTTTATGTTTTTAAACTTCCTATTTTTAGTTTAAAGTAACCATTTGAATTTGTATATATTTTTCTGGCAATTTGGTGACTAGGAAGTGGGGTGATATGGAAGTTATTTTGATTCATCTAAATGCATACAACTCATCTCTTAGGGTGTGAGACCAAGGGTATATTGATGATAAACAACTAATAATTATTAAAACAATTTTATTTTTTATCGATACGAATGTATTTTTTAAATTCTTATACATGAGTGAAATATATACAATTTATGTACATATTTATAAAGTTTTAATATTAATTCAAGAAAAATATCTCT
Organism: Pinus taeda; assembly: GCA_000404065.3. NCBI lineage: Eukaryota > Viridiplantae > Streptophyta > Pinopsida > Pinales > Pinaceae > Pinus > Pinus taeda. The sequence goes on from APFE030536963.1 coordinate 247,490, forward strand.
TGAGAATTTGGCCATTCACGAGAAGAATCTCTTTCTCTCCCTCTGATGATTGTAGAATATAATTTGAAGGCCCAACCTTTTGAGATATCTAAAATGGATTAAACCACAATTTCTGAAACTTCGTGTGCTTACATTTCTCTTCGTGAAATTTATTCCATTTAGTACGAGATCGCCAATATTGAAATATTTGTCACTAAATAAGTTCTAATCATACCATTTTTTAATACTTTTTTGATGCTCAAAGAATGTTTGACTAGCTTTATCAATAAATTCTTCAAGTTTTAGTAATTCTTCAATTCGTGATTGCATTACTTGATAGGGATCTTGTCTAACTAATTGAGCTGGTTTGAGAGAGGGAAAGGTTACATTGGATGGAAGAATGGCTTCCTTTTCATTGACATGGGAGTACGAAGAATTTCCTAATGCAGTCTTAGCTGTGACCCTATCAACCCACAAAGAATTTATAATAGACTTGTGTCAGTTTCTCTAAGATTCAATGACTATCTTTTTAATGATTCTTAAAAGGTTCTTATTTGTTGATTTTGCTAAACCATTTCATTGTGGATAATAGTTAGAAAGATATTTAATTTTTATCCCCTTCTATAATACAAATTTAATTAGTCTAATTAAGGAAACGTATAATGCATTATCAAAAATTAATGTTCTTGGGAGACTAAACCAAGTAATAATGAAGTCCCTAATAAATAAAATTGCCTGAGCTTGGTTAAGAATTCTAAGAGGAATGGCCTTCCCCCATCTTGTGAAATAATCTATTGCTATTAAAATATTGTTATGAAAATGTGAATAATTTGGAGAGGTCTCTCCAATGACATCTAGCCCCCACTAATCAAATATCTCTTCAACTACCAATGGTTGGGGTGGGAAGGTTGGTTTATTTTCTCTTCGAACAGATGTTTGCTAGGTTTTTCATTTTTGACATAAGCATGTGAGTCTTTAAAAATAGTAAGCCAATAATGTCCTACACATAGAATTTTGTGAGCAGTTGTATCACCTTTAAAGTGTCTGCCCATAGACGCATCCTGTAAATCTGACAAAACTTTGTCAACAATATATTTTTCCAAGCATCAAAGTAAAACTGAATCATAGTTGTTTCCAAACAACACTCCATTGATAATCCCCTAGGTGGAATCTCAATTGGTGATGGTCGTGAAAATGAAATATTGTGGGCGAGGAGGTTCGAGGTTCAAATACCCTAGATGCACTTGTGCATGCAGAAGGGGCATACATAAGCACCTAGAGGTTATAGTGGTAGCAGTGGAATATATCCCATGTTTTGCAAGTATGAGAACAACCCAGTTGTTGATTCCTAAAAAAAAATAAAAATCCATTGATTAATTGATATTGGTTGAATTAAATATTAAAGCTCTTTTTTTCTTAGGACCTATATACTATGGCACATAATCATAGGTCAAAATGTACTTCATATCAAAATACCAAGAATCACTGGAATCAGGAGTAAGGTTTATTTCTCGCATTTCTATCATTTATATCTTTGATTCTTCATGATTTTATGGTGAATTAGTTGTTTTTCAATCAATTGATTTTGTTGCCAATCTACAAAGACGTTGACCTTTAATTGTTTTTTATGGTTTTAGTTCAAGGCCCTACTCTTGGAGAGTTTTCATCAACTTAGTTGGTTTTCCTCCTAAATCTCTTTGAATCAGAAAATTCCTAATAGAGGGGTATGAAACAATTACCTTTGTGTGAGATATAAGCAAGAATGGCCTAAAATATTTTATGGATTTAAAAACTACATAAATTCTTTTCAACATCATAGTAATTCAACTATGCACCTTAAAATCCTATACTCATGAATGAAATGGATATTTCAAAGTTTTGTTCATTCTTATGAGTAAAGATAGTTGCACATAATTGATTAGAAGCAAAAGTGTAAAGAATAAATTATTTACTAAAATTGTGGGAAATAAGAGCTCGAGCTTGGAAAATTGCTCACTTTTAATCATGTTTTGTAGAGGTCTCATTATTTTAGCAAAACTAGGTACAAAACTTCTGACAAAAAATATTTGCCCTAGAAATAATTGCATTGTATTTTAGTCATAAGGGAAAGGAATCTCAAAAATTGCCTTAATCCTCTTAGATTCAATTATTATACCCAATTTTGAGACAATAAATCCTAAAATATTACCCTCTATTAATCCAAAAATCATTTTCTTAGGATTAAATGAAATATCTTATTTTCTACATCATTCAAAGATTTGTTTAAGATGATGTACATGGTCAAATATCCTTTTAGAATATATTGTAACATCATTAAGATATATCACAACTGATTTATTTATAATCCCTCTAAAGGCTATCTCCATTACTCATTGAAATGTAGCACCTGCATTGATTAAGACGAAAGACACCTTTTGATATGCATACATACCCCATTTTGTTCAAAAAGTTGTTTTTAACTAATAATTCTTAGACACAAGGATTTGATTATACCCTGGAAATCCACCAAAAAGGTCATCATTTCAGAACTAGAAATAACTTGCAAAATCTATTTTGTAGGAGGGAGAGAAAAAATATCCTTTTTATAAGCCTTGCCCAAATTTCTAAAATCAATGCATATTCTAATATCACCATTATTTTTCCTAACAAGGACATTATTAGATACCCACTGAGAGTATCTAATAGTAAATATGATCTTAGCTTGCATGAGTTTGTTCAACTCCTTTTTAGAATGAGGTTTTAGATTAGGATGGATTTTCATGAAATTTTGTTAAACATTTTTATATCAAGCCTTAAAGGAAATGTATGTTGTATAATAAATGTGTCATAAATCTTAAGGAATTATATGTCCAACCAAGAAAATTTTTGTATTGTTTTAGTAATCAAATAAAGGAGATTATTTTGGAAGGTGAGAAACCTAAACCGAGGTTAACATTTTGAGGGTTATCGTTAATTCCAAGATTGATCAAATTTTCATTATAGAGCTATTGGTTTTACAATTTGTTGGGGTTATAAACCTATCTTAGAAATCATAGAAATAATATAAGTTATCAACATATCTGGGAATAAAATTCTCATATTTGGATCTAACATCTAATGGTGGTTAGTTAACATCTAGATCATGTTGATCTTTATCAATGAAAAAATCAATGTATGTATCTTCGTGTGATAGAAAGTTTTTAATATCATTTTCATGATTGAATATTTTCCAATTGGTAATGCTATTAGGCACATATGGCATGAACAATAAATCTATTGAAAATTGGTTATATGATTTTTATTTTTTATTTTTTTCACGGTATTAATTTTGAGGCTACATTTGTTAGTAGATCAACATCATAGTTTTGGGATCTTGGATTAAAGGATGTTGCAAGCAAAGAAATGTGAAATAATATCTCATACAATCTATTATTAATTCTTAAGGTGATTAGAAACATAGTGGATAGTGTTCCCTATCTGTAGAACAACTATTTGTGAGTCACCAAAAACCTTGATGTGTTATAAATTCAGAACAATTGTTTTCTTCAAACCTTGTGCTTCATACTCAAAAACATTATTGATACATTTAAATTTGATTCTGTAAGCCCACATATTTCTTTGCCCAATAGGAATATACAAAATACAACCTAAACACCATCATTAGATTTGATCCCATCAAAATATAAAGACCAAAATTGAGCATATAATGTCCCCATCCCCCTCCTGAGAAACACTACCACACACCCACAACTAGGCACTACAAATTTTCCAACATAAACATCAAAAACCTAGTACATTTGCAAACACTAGATCATTTGTAGAGCTCATGTGACCACACTAGCCTATAGCTAGTCCTTCATGTTCAATTAATACCTTGTGTATATGTCAATTTAATTGTACTAGTTCTGCCATGGTATGTACCTATATATGGCATTAATTAATTAAATTATAGAAGGCAACGTTACATGTGTAATTCATGCAATACATAAACATTATGTACCATGAATTAATTTGGCATTTAATCACACATAAAATCAACAATTATACACATCAGATAAATCATGCACATCAGAATAAATACACACAATTTCCAAACTCATACTAGGGTTTACAAGAAATCGTGGCACATAAATGAAGTACAATGCTCATGGACACTTATCTGAAATAAAATATTGACTAATTACACAAGTTCCACATTCCACCAAGCCATAGACCACATGGTCCATATCTTTCAATCATGAGTCACCCCAGAGCTAGGGCCTTAGCTCCATGGGAAAAAGTTTGTACACCAAGTACCAGGCATAAAACAATGGCTAAGGTACGAACCCTAGTAGTATCGGCCTCCAACCATAGGCTCATGCCCCTGATCAACCTACGCCCAAGTGGTGCAACCCTTATTTGCACCTAGCAATCCCTCGGGTCTCCTACCAACACCTTCCAGGGTGCCTCACCATTGGATAGGGATGATATCAACTTTGTGGATTCAAAGAGCTCTTGCTACTCTCTACGGATTCCAAGTACCCTTCTAGTCCACACCAAACAACAAAAGGCAGTTACAAAGCCCTGAACTCTAGACTCCTCAACTTGTCACCAAACCGAGTTCCACCAGAGCTTTGTGGCCACCAGAGCGAATCAAATGATTATACTCCCTAGCCGTAATCCATAACCTCTAGGTCTCACACCAAAATGCATCAATAACCAAAACACTCACTAATTTCCTTTTTGGGAAAAAGCATTCACTTTTATATGCATGGTCTTCTCTTGCCATGTGATACCTTCTAAACCCACATGGGCTTTAGTGCCTTTTAATGAAAACATCATCACACCAGAATTGTTTCCCTTTTTCCATGGAGTTTCTCACCCACCATACGTTTTTCCTTGGATTTAGTTTGTATCCAGCTTATTTTATTAATAATATCTATAAATTACATTGTAATTAGAATTCTAGGCTCTCTGACACCATAACCCATAAAGGCATCTATTCTTGGGCATGCAAGCCCATCTCTCTCTCTCTCTCTCTCACAGAATATATATATATATATATATTATATATATATATTATATATATATATATATATTAATATATATATATATATATATATATATATATATATATATATATATATATATAATGTTTACATGGGCAAGAAGGCCCCCAAAATATACCTCAACTTACCATCCTATTAAGCACAAGCTTCTGGCTCACCAACCTAAATAATCACGGTCCTTAGACCCATTACACAAGCACATTGGTGGTAACCATACTTATATCTTGGCCCATAGACCTAATATGTGCATAATCAAAGAGGCATTCCAACATTACTACCACATGTACATGTATATACATCATAGGATTCAAGCAAGGGTATTACATTCATTTCCCCCCTTATTTATGCACTATCTGCAATACATCATATGTACACATCCATATCTGCCCCACATAATGAATTTATGCTCACAATCTATAATTGTAAGTCCATTCCTTTGTGCCACACCAATGGATTTATTTTGGAGTTCCCTCCACTTTTTGTGTCATTCACATGCCAAAAAGGTTTAGAGGTTCTTTCCATGCCCCACATTAACAAGCGTGCAATCCGAACACGATCACCATCACACCTAAAGGACATCAAAAAAATGGAATTAATGCCTACAATAGTTAATTTTTACATATATTCTTTCTTTCTAAGAGAGAAACAACAACCAAATATGTGCAATCATTAATAAAAACACTTCATGGAAAAAAATATTTTATGCAATGAAAAATTCGTAGTTGGCTTTCAAGTGCCTCAACCACAAAGCACTATCCTTGCATCCAATCACACTGCAGTTTCACTAATTGTTGTTCTTGCATTTCTAGTTACCTTTATTCTTGTTGCTTTGTCTGAATTTGTATACAACCCAACCTGTCATACCTATATCAAACTTGTTTCCATAGTTTTTCTCCTTTGTCATGTTAACTGAACAAATCACTAAGGGTAATTTCTTAATACCAACCCTTTGTTGTTATTTACCCTGTCATGTTGTTGTAGATATTTTCCTGTTATTTAATCCGTAAACAATTTTCCATATGAAAATAGGTCAAACTGTTAAACCCCATAATTTCAACGGTATGAATGACCCTATATACATAATTTTTGTTGTAGTTATCACTATTTTGTGCCTTATTAGAAGAAAATAATGACATCCTACATTTCATTCTATTTTGCATCCAACCTGGACAAAACCCTCAATTTTATCCCCTGCCTCACAAGTCATGGGAAAAAACCTCATGTCCTCTGTCATATTCAATCAACATGAATGCACATTCCCATAGAAAGATAATGGCCCAAAATGTAATCTAATATCAAATTATAATTGTATGCATTCACTAGAAATTTGACATGTCAATAGCTTGCAATGTATCTGGTTGTTATATTCAATCCTTCCAATGTTATTCATATGTTGTGTATTTCCCTTGTGCTCCATCCTATGGGAAGAACAAAACCACTATATACCACAGCTTGTCACTGTTAGTGAGCACACAACATCACACATGCTCAATAAACCATATGTAGACAAATAAAATACTTTCCAATATGCATACTAGCGCATGCATATATCAACCATATCAATCTTTGGCATTTTTAGGTTTTATATACCTTAAATACATCACATGTCACATTTGTAACAATTAGCATGATAAGGGTTTAGGATATTTACCTACTCATTCCCATGCATATCATGGAACTCAACAACATGCATGCTCTATTTCATAGCCTTTGCCATTACTAATTTCTTCCTTACTAGCCATATGCATTCCATATTACTACTACCATTAATTGGTATATCCATAGCCCTTGGATACCTTGCATTCATATTGAGGATTTATGGAACAACCCATCCTTTTATGCTTAAGAATGTCTCTCTCCTTGGTCAACATGTATTTATAAATCTTTTTCCTTCCTTGCTTCTTGCTATTCACAACAAGAACTATGGTAGCTTAGAGCACTGCTGGTCTTCACCGTCATACCTTGTTGCAATTTAAATTAAATATGGTGATTTTAAGCTCACCATAATTTGTTTATCTATTTCAATTTTCATGTGCTTGTTATGGTTACTTTGATGTACTCCGTAACCAACTCATAACCCAAGTGCTTCTATGGATCTCTCTTGTGGATTCATCATGTTCAACTAAAAGCTTTTAGGGTAACACATGCATCCTAGCATGTTACACCAACTTCCCTTTTATCCAATCCTTTACTAGTTTTATGGGTAACCCTGCACACATGTCGAATCCATACAACGAATTATTCAATACATAAATCATCATCATTGTTACCTAGACATATTTATATCATGGTAGTTAAATAAATAAAATCCTCTAGCTTGTTGTTATAATCCTCAATGCAATGCATATAATATGGCATAATATGCCAACCATTGGTTGACCCCAATTACTCATTATGATCCACCCAAAATTTCGTTCTTTGAGTGATCATAAACCTACTATAAGTCTGGTATAACTACATTATAAAGTTGCCATAAACCTATCATGATCTATCATAAACCTGACATAGGCCTGTTATAGACCTGCCATATCCCTATTGCAATATGTTGTAATCTTGACATAGGCATGTTATAGACCTATCCTAATCCTTTTATAACACCTTGTATAACCTATTATAACATGTCATCGACTAGTCACCAACTTGTGACAAACATGTTATAACCTATTGTAAATAGGTTATAAACCTATCATAAAATGTCACAAACTTTTGACAACTTGTTATAAACCTATCTTGTAGCCAAATGTGCTAATTTTACAATGCTTATCATGTGTTATAACGCACTTGCTTTTATTCTACAACCATTACTTCCCATATTAGGGAATTGTTGTCGTTTCGACAAACACCCTCCAAAAATTTTCCTAAACTTGAATTTTGGAGCCTACTTGTGATCCTATGGTCTGTCATTCCTTGATTGTTCATAGTCACTTAGTCATTGGTTGATGATTTACTAAATTTTTGAAAGATTCTAATTGTTGAAGTCACTTTCTTACACATTCTCAACCATTGATGTATTCTCAAGCACACCCTTTTTTAGCAAGATTGAAGGTGAATACCCACCCTTGCAGACATACATTGTGCAATTCCCCAAAACAGTGCTTGTGCAACCCCTGGAAGTAGTGCATTGTGCAGTCCCTGATCAGAGTGCCTGCGCAGTATTTAGAGATAGTGCATTGCACACTCATCCTAGACATTTCACTATGAAATACATGCCGATAGTAAGTGCATAATTTCAGTCAACATATTCTCTCATTCTTAGTTGCAATTGTGCCATCACTCGGGTGAGTTTTCTCAATTGTCGCTTTTGCATGCTTTTTCATTCACAAGTGTAACTTTCACTTTTGTGACTATCATTTTTTCTTGGTTCCATTTTAACAAGTGTCAATTTTGTGTTCTCTTTTCTATAGCATGTGTCACTTTCATTTAATCCATCTTTTGCAAGTGTCATTTTCGCTTATTCTTAATTTAATAGTTGTCGCTTTAACTATTTATACTTCTGCATGTGTTTCATTTTAGCACACCACTAGAATCCAATCTAGTGCATTATTCTACATTTTTGACCATATATACTATAAGAATATGTGCTAAACACTCTCCCACATCTGAGTGCACTTTCTGGTTGCAGTTGACAATCTTGTCGTAATTTGTATTCTAAGTAGTGCATTGCACAGTCCTTGATAATAGTGCTTGCATAGTCTTTAGAGACGCTACATTTCACACTCATTCTATACATTTCACTATGAAATCCATGCCAACTGTCAGTGCATAACTTCAATCAACATATTGTCTCATTCTTAGTTGCAATTGTGCCATCACTCGAGTGATTTTTCTCAATTGTCACTTTTGCGTGCTTTTTCATTCACAAGTGTCACTTTCACTTTTGCGACTATTGTTTTTGCTTGCTTCCACTTTAACAAGTGTCACTTTTGTGTTCTCTTTCCTATAGTATGTGTGGCTTTCACTTTATCCATATTTTACAAGTGTTGTTTTCTCTTATTCTTAATGTCATAGTTGTCACTTTAACTATTTGTATTTTTGCATGCGTTGCATTTTAGCGCACCACTAGAATCCACTCTAGTGAAAAATTCTACATTGGTTAATCATCTATATCATAAGAATATGTGCTAAACACTCTCCCACAACTAAGCGCACTTTCTGGTTGCAGTTGACAATGTTGTCATAATTTGTATTCTAAGTAATGCATTGTGCAGTCCCTGATAACAGTGCCTGCACAGTCTTAGAGACAGTGCATTGCACACTCATCCTATACATTATACTATGAAATCCATGCCGACAGTTAGTGCATAACTTTAGTCATCATATTCTCTCATTCTTAGTTGCAATTGTGCTATCACCCTGGTGAGTTTTCTCAATTGTCGCTTTTGCGTGCTTTTTCTTTCACAAGTGTCACTTTCACTTTTGCGACTATTGTTTTTGCTTGCTTCCACTTTAACAAGTGCCACTTTTGTGTTCTCTTTTCTATAGCATGTGTCACTTTCGCTTTATCCATCTTTTGCAAGTGTCATTTTCACTTATTCTTAATGTCATATTTGTTACTTTAACTATTTGTACTTCTACATGTGTTGCATTTTAGCGCACCACTAGAATCCACTCTAGTGCATTATTCTACATTGGCTGATCAGAGATATCATAAGAATATGTGCTAAACACTCCCCCACAACTGAGCGCACTTTCTGGTTGCAGTTGACATTCTTGTCATAATTTGTATTCTAAGTTTTGCAAAGTTACAATTCAATTGTCACACTTAGAAATAAGTGTCGCTTTGTTGTTGTTTCAAGGTATGCATGTGGATTGTGAGTTATATGTATCCTTTTGGCATGTTTTGATATTATATGAGTGTGATATCATCATTTCGGGACTTGTTTGCATGTTTGGTTCTCTCTTGTCTTATTGATCCCACACTTAGCCATTTTTGAGCTTTCACTATCTTTGCAACTTGCTCAGTATTTTGACCAATATTTATGCCCCTTGGAACTGCACATGTGCATTCCTAAGTCCTAATGAAGCATCCCCTACTTCTTGAAACTATGCACTATGTAGTTCTAGAGGACAATCTTTGTCCACCAACACATAGAGAAACCTTGAAGCCTAGGCCATCAATATAGTTGCCTAACCTTGACAACTACACAATTCATGTTATCCCTTGCCCTGCATTGTGCATTACGTAGTTACAATGGGCAATGAGGCATCTTTGTGTAACTAACTTTCCTAACTACATAGTTTCCTAAGCCTTACTTTTAGTTACTGCATATTGCACAATTTCAATAAGAAACCTTGCCTCCTTGTCTCTCTTAGGTGCTCAACTGCACAATTCTATTTGTCAATTGGGCCTCCCACTATACATTATACAGTTCCAATGAGCAAGGGATCACTTCTATGTCACTGAATTCCTCAACTATACAATTTACTAAGCATGTCTCTCAATCAATGTACATTCTGTAGTTACAGTGACTAGTCATGCTTCTCCTATTGACTGAGACACCTCTCTGGGAAATCCTTTGTACTAGATTTATCCCTACTACACATTGCACATTTCAAGTGAACAAAGATGCCTTCTCTCAGTCCCTATAATTCCTAACTGTGCAATGACCATCTCTTCCTTCTTAGGCACTCCTTAATGTAGATCACTAGTCAGCAAACTCAATACCTTGCCTCTTGGACCCCCTCACTGTGCAAGAAGACTTGTCATTCCATCCTTTACTACACATTGCATATTTCTAGTTAGTAGTGAGGAATCTCTAGGTTCCTATAGCCCCCAACTATGCAATTCCCAGCCTCCTACTCTCAAAACCCTTGCATGTTGCGTCATCTCAATTAGCATATTCCACGAGTGAGAAGAGGGAGAATAGGTGGTTTCTGGATTGATGTTGGTCTATCATGAGTGGTCTCCATCTGCTGTTATCATCATTACAACATCATAGGGTAATTCTTAAGAGAGGCCATCTAGGAGAGGCTAGAGGAGAACACTTATGAAGAAGGAGAAAAGGAAGAACCATCATGAAGAATACAAAGGGATCTTGGATCAAGACAAAGATTCTGACTTGGAAGGTTTTGATACTCATCCAGATCCTTTAGAAGATGAATATGAAGAACAATAAAATATCCATCACGAAGAATTCAAAATAAGAAGCAGCAAAGAGAAGAGCTTTCCATTGCCACATCATCATGAAGTTCCATGTCATCATTGCCAAGTCATGGCATGTACAAGTGTCAACAAGATTTCATGTGTCAATGTGTCTTGCCACATCATTTTTGGAATGTGATGATTGTATTTTCTAAAATTAGGAAATGGAAAATGTGTGGAAGACCCATTGGAAACCTTTGAGAACTATTGAGAGCGGCGGGGTGGGGGTTTTGTGTGGATTTAGTAATGTGTCTTATTATCAATATTTTCCTTTTATTACTTAAATTATTGAATCATTGATATAACTAGCAAAATATTATATTATTACATGAATATAACATTGTAAGCATCTAAATCAAACAACCATGAGAGCAACAAAACCATTAAACATAACCACATAAACCATCATGCAAGAGACCCATGATATCTCATGGAAACCCCTCACTAGGAAAAAAACCAGCCTTCTTGTTGTTGCATTGCTCTGAATCTTCTATTAAGAAAATATAGTCTTTTTACATATATTTTTAACTTCGATCAGCTAGGAGACTCAACCTCATATATAATCAGTTGACTCCGATCAACTTGGAGACTCAATTCTACTGATCGTCTCGGAAGACTATGTTCTCCATGGATCTATGTACTACCATCTACTGAAATCCACCACGATCAATCGATCCTCACCCAAATATGATTGGACTATCCAACTATCATTGGATTGAGAAACTATTCCTTTCGCGAAAACTTCGCAATCACTGCTCCACATCCATAAAATCACTGCTTCTCTACTCTATGTAGACCTCTTTTCATTTATTTTCAAACTAGATCCAAAGTATCTGCGCTCAACTCTGATTCAAATTTGCAATCATGCTCTCAGCAATAATACAATCTCGTCAAATAAAAATATCACCACAAATATGTTCTCAAACAAGAAAAATAGTGGCCATAATCCAATCAATAAAACAACTATATAATATCACCAGCAACTGAAATAAAAAACCCTCACACCAGAATATGAATGTTTCATAATACAATCAACAACATAAGACACTATGGATATGAGTCAAATACATCAGTAGATCCTACAAAAACAAATGTGAGAGTCACTAATATGGAGCTCCATCACAACCAAACTCTGCTACAACTCTCTGCATCATCGATATGAAATATGGATATCTAAATCAATATTATGCTTCAGGAAATAGATATTCTCATACTACTTCCATTAGAGCTCATACACTGAAGCAATCAAGCTCACTATGGATCTGAAGCATACTCATGTATCCTTCTCTAACTCATTATCACTCCCATCAACCAACTCCCAAGTGATGAATATAAAACATGTAGGGAAAAATTGAGCTTGGGGCTAGGATCTAGGGTGCACAAATTGGACCAAATCAATCCACTAGGACCACTGCTAAATGAGTTCACATCATTGGATGACCTTTTCAAACCATTCTCGACATTTACAACTAATTCTGGAAGCCTTTGGGAATTTCCTTGCTAATTTTCTTCTGATTTGCGTGAGGAATGAAGAGAAATTCTCGTGAAAATCCTCAGTCATGTGCATAACACTAGAAAAACTTGGCTGGAACCTTCAGTTGCTCCCATAGGCCCGTCTTCCAGTGGCTGGTTCCTTTTAGTCACTCTGATAGGCTTGGCTTCATGCGACTGGAGAAAAGGATGAAGAAATACATCAAACCTTCAACTCAAAACCTATGCCACCTATTGGATCACCTTCTCCAGCATCTGTACAAGCCTCCAAGCCTCTGACATAAACTCTAACACATCTACAAGTGCATCAAACATGTCTCCTAAATGTCATTGCCTAACCTATAAGGCCAACAAACAAGGTTGGAAATAGTGCCAACGAGTCCTCCACTCTCCAACAATCATTTGCATAAGATGAAACACCTATGACCATACCTGTAACATGTCTGCAACATCATCATCATCATCATGATGCCAACATACTGCAACAAGTGATCTCCATGAGTATAAACATGAAGACCTAGTTGTCAACTCAACAAGTGTGGCAACCCAACAACATGGACACCACTGTCACATGAGAAACCACAACCACAACAATGCCATCACAGACAATCATCAAAAAGGCTGACATCAAGAGTTGAAATAAATGCCAACGTAACCATCTCAATGCAAAATCAACTAGCTACGACCATGCTACAATGAAGGCATCCAAACATCAGCTAGTTGGATCCATGCACACCATATTTCCAACAAGACTAAGAGTCCCACATGAAATATGAAGAGTCACTTGAAAATTCTAAAATCATGTAAAAGCCTAAAGGTCACTTAATAATTTGAAAAGTCATAGTAGAAGCTCAAGAGTCATGAGGAAGGTCAAGAGTCACATCGGAGGTGGAGATTCACCTCATTTCTTATAAATATGCCATCATAACCGAAGAAAAAGGACTTTGGGAATTTGAATTTTTCACCTTGGCTTCTCTAGTTTGGCATAAGAGAGAAGACCTTTCTTTGGAGGAGAAAGTGGAGAATTAATGTTCCACTATTGGGACTAGTGTGGTATCATTGTAATTTTATATCTTGGGACTTTCACTTAATATATGAACCTCTCATATCCGAAACACTTTCATGCATATTTCGTGAATGATTGTGATATTATTCTTCCATTATTTGTGGTGTATGTTTATGTTAACACATACTAATGAAATGAATTATTTATGGGTTTTAGTATGCATCTTGTTGAATGTGAATTGTTACTTACTTTCATTATCGTTGTTATCTTGTGAACTAATTTTCAGATTAATCAACGATTCTTTCATGCTCTTATGTGTCTCTTTTAGAATAATACTATAAATTTTCTTCTAAAGGCTCACTCTCTCTAACCTTATTGTGAAATTACCTTATATACATTTCAATTGTATGCCTCACATTGTCAACTTACTTACTTGATTCAAAGATTGTTTGTATAATCTCTTATGTTGATAATTGTAGCCAAGGAAAATTCCTAAGGATAAAGGAAACCGACCATATTTCTAGTTGGGGCTCCTACTCTAAACGGTGTGAGGTATATTAGGGACTTAATATTGGGGAGATCCCCCTCGTTCATGGATTTCTAGCACTATTAATAGTTGGCGCTAGAAGGAGGGCTAGATGATCAGTTGATCCCATTGTGTCTATTTTTTGAATTCCTTATCTTGAATGGCTCATTCCCATATCATACTCCCAATATGCTTTTCTAATATATCTAATATTAAACTTTCACTTCCCGTGATTTTTTTTTACAACTTGTCTTAATTAAAGTTTGATGGTGAGGGTGACATATATATAGATGAACATACATCTCATTTTTTAAAGTTTTTTGAATCTCATGAAATCAGTTGTGAAGATATTGCTTGTAAATTATTCACCCTCACACTTGAAGGTCGAATTAAGTTGTGGTTCCATACCTTACTAGTTTCTTCTATTCATTCATTTGAACAACTCTTCAAGGATTTCCATCAATCCTTTGACAGGTGTGATTACTAAGATGTTTATAAAAGAATTAATCAACTTATAATGAATACCTATGAATCAATAGAATATTTTTTATAATAGATTTCTTCAACTATGTTATGAGTTTCCTGAAGAAGATGTGGATTGGGATTTCTTCAAAGAAAAGTTTCAGTGCTTGGTTCAAATCTCCTTGAAATAATCTGAATATGAATCCTTGGTTGATTGTGCTCTCCCAACTTATATTAATCATGATACACCTCTAATCTTAGAGAAGGAACCTACCATCCTGTAGAAATTTCACCTGTAGAACAAACCGATATATGCAATGTCTTAAAGCATAATACTTGTTCTACTTCTACAAAACATTAAGTGGAAGCATAATCAAAATCACGAGCAACATCAAGTAGAAACATGCATAACTGATCAAGAGAATTAATCACACATAACACAAGATATATCCAGGGGAAAGCACCAACATAAAACCCCAACCATATATTATCAATCAAGTGGAAATCCTCTTTACAATAGAAGAAGAATTAGCTCACAATTTATTCAGTTCTCAATGAACTATGAAGATATGAAGATGTGTCTCATGAACCAGCCAAGCCCTGTTTATATTGGCTTTCCCTATGGTCCTTACGTAGTTTTCTTAGGAAATAATAGCAAAAGCATGTGCTATTAATTCCAAAATACCAAAAACAACCAATGGTCACAACTACGTATTACTTGAGAACAATAGTTCCTCAACCATGCAAAAACTAATTACTAGAAATAGTTAAGCATCTGATAGTACATTGTCCCACATCTGATCTCAACTGGGTCTATGACAGAACTGACATGCAAAATTTATCCATGAGTGAATCCTCAGTTATCTAAAATAATAGTTGCAGAAATTTTGAATAATTTAACACATATTCAATGGAGATTATCCTGATCATGTACTATTGCGGAAAACATACACAATACATAAGCTCCTCTACATTGATCATCAATATAGCAGCATCAATAACAATAAAACATCAAGAGCATTCACACATTAACACAGTATGTATCTCGGGGAAAGCATCTCGCTAAAAACCCCAACTATCTGTATATTAATGATTGAGTCATGTAACATTACACAGCATAATACTTCTCACAAGTATCTCCACCTCTGTTACACACAATACAGCTCAGATCTGATCTCCAAATCTCTTCCGCTACTTGCCTGCCTCCTCGGCTCAATACCTGCATGAGAATATTGATGAATGGCTGAAGCAAAAACGTATTTGCCTTGGATATATCACGCAATCCTCATTGGCAACTCAATCCCACTGATTGTGCAAATCATCATGCACAGCTATAGTCACAACTGATAGCAATCTGATTCTCTAACACCTGTCCCTGCTGAACTGAACATGCACTGACATGCAACTGAGTTAACTAATGTATTCATTAGTTGTATTATGAGTTAATAACTTGTGAATTAATTAATAACTAATTCACCCAACTCATCTCTAGTCTATTTTCCAGTTAGACTAAATACAACCAGTTTAACAAAGCCAAACTGAACACAACTCCATCAACTGCACCTCCAGTCCACTAAACTCAACTCACTTGAGTTCTAACTGAAGTCCTGCATGCAAATATTAGTCATCCCATAGGTAACCACGTATTTCTTCTGGGATCTGCATGTACCACATCCGTAGCTCATCCTGAAGTGCTCCAAGAGAATAAGACAAAGTTTATAGTCTAAATATTATTATGAGCTAATAATATTTGACTGTTCTATATTTAGACTGAGCAGTCACTCCGCTGTGATCTAAAAAATAGAAGTCCATCTATTTTTCCCAATTTGACCAATCATCCATAAACAACAACCTGCAATCCATAGACATGATCCATATGTCTAAAAATAGACATAGTCTAAAAATATACTTGCGCCAAAAATAGCCTGCGGGCCCACTTAGTGAAGGCGACTCTTTTCCACTAAGCTCCATCATCTTGTTGCATTCTCAACAAGCATTTCTTGTTGCACACTTTTCAACAATAGTTGTCACATGCATGCAAGCATTAAAAAACTATATTTATTATTTTAACAACTTGTTAAAACAATCTAACTGGACTTGACTAAGTCAACTGATTCTCTCATTATAGAACTAAACCTTATCTCCTTTAATCAAGGGATAAATTCCTAAATCAAGGGAGAAAATAATTGCATGATCTCACAAAAACTTCAAGTTTAATTTTTCATAATTAACTAACTCAAGGAGATTAATTAATTAATATTTTAAATTGCTGTTAAGACCAAAATTAATTTTACTTCCTATAGATAGACTAGGGACTGCTATAAATAGGAAGGGACCCAGAAATGCTATTTTTAGAACTTTTTATTTTTAGCAGTTTCACCTCTCACCCAATGTGGCCAATGACCTCACTGGCCAAATTGCTATTTTTAGCAGGTCTATTTTTAGCACATTCTAAATTTAGCATTCTTGTTGCAAGCTTTTCAACACTCCCTCTCAACAAGAAAGGGATTATCAGCAACCCTTATCATGTCTCTATGGAACTCAAACTTGCTCTTTGACAATGCCTTTGTCAAAATATCTGGATCTTGTTCCTTGGTCGAAATATACTGCAACACCATGATCCTCTTGACCACACAATCCCGTAGATGATGATAGCAGATATCTATATGCTTGGACCTGTCATGAAACACTGGATTCTCAGAGAGTTTAATGCAACTCTGATTATCACAATATATCACCATTGGATCCATCATCTGACCAAATAATCCCACTAGGATCTTCCGCATCCAGATGGCCTCATATGTAGCCTGACTTGCTGCCATGTACTCTGGCTCCGCTGAGCTAAGTGCAAATGATCTCTGTTTCCGGCTATACCAAGAAACTGCAGCTGACCCAAGGTTGAAGATCCCTCTAGAAGTGCTCTTCCTGTCTGATGGACTACCTGCCCAATCTGCATCTGTGAAGCCTTGGAGCTTCACTCCCTCTGTTCGCTTGTACCATAATCCATACTGTGTAGTGCCTCTGAGATATATCAACACATGCTTTGCCACCTTCCAAAATAACTTGGTTGGCTGAACCATAGCTTGACTCAGCTGGTTCACTGCAAAGCACAAATTTGGTCATGTTTTCACTAGATACATGAGTGAACCCACAAGATGCCGATAAACTGTAGCAGCTACTACCTCACCTGAAGTAGCATCCTCCTTCCTCCAGTTATTTGCTAGAGGAGTCTTCATGGGCTTGCACATATCCATGTGGAAGTGCCTTAGTATCTCATTGGCATACTTGCCTTGAGAAACAAATACTTCCCCATCTCTTTGCCACACCTCCATGCCTAGAAAGTAGTGCATGAGGCCCATGTCCTTCATCTCAAACTCTCTTGCAAGATCCTTCTTGCAAGACTTGATCAACTCATCATCACCTGTCAAAATTAGATCATTGACATAAAGTACAATAATCAATAGCTTACCATCTACAATGATGTGGTAGAGGTTCGCATCCGCTTCACTCTTGGTGAAGCCCAACCCAGTGAAATAGTTATTGATCCTAGTATACCAAGCATGGGGTGCTTGCTTCAGCCCATAAAATGCTTGCTTGAGCTCACACACATGTGACTCACGATGGAAGGTCTCAAATCCTTCGGGATGCTCAATGTATACCTCTTCCTCAATCTCCCCATTGAGGAAAGCTGTCTTCACATCAATCTGATGGATCTTCCAACCCATCTGTGCTGATAGTGCTAGAATCAACCTGATTGATGAGTACCTTGCAACAAGAGCAAAGGTCTCATCATAGTCAATCACCTCAACTTGTGAGAAACCACAGGCAACAAATCTTGCCTTATGTTTCTCAATACTACCATCAGCTGCCTGCTTTACCTTGTAAAGCCATCGGGAAGTAACCACTGACTTGTCCCCTAGTCTAGGAACAACATCCCATACATTGTTCCTCATGATAGAATCATACTCCTCTACCATCACATCCATCCAAACTGGCTACTGCACTGCCTCCTCAAAATAAGAAGGCTCGGTTGCTACACACTCCCCAACTAGGGCCATGTAGCCAGTGTATCTATCGAGAGATCTCCTCTGTCTGCAATGAGAGGATGGCTGCCCCACATTCTCTTTCGCATCCTGCATCAATTTGTCAGCTTCCCGAGAGTGTTTCCTCCCCTCTCCGGAAGACTCTCCAGTAGTGGTGATCTCCACCTCTGGAATCTCTGCATGCGGCTGCTCCGCATCATCAAGAGGCTCCTCCTCCTTAGGAAATAGTAGTTCCTCATCATCACCATGCAACTTGAGCTCCCTCTCAAGTGACTCTCGCATGGCTCGCTGCTCATCAAACTTCAGATCCCTGCGCACTACTGTCCTCTAACTGGTAGGCAGAAACGCCCGATAGTTGTGAGGTGTGTTCGTATACTCCACAAGTATTCCCAACTCAGTTGTTGGGTATAGCTTCTTCCAAGCATCTTTGGTCACATGACAGTAAACTGGTGATCCAAAGATATGGAAGTGACTCACATCTGGCTGCTTCCCTGAAAAAGCCTCTATAGGTGTCTTCATCCCCAAAATACGATGAGGACTTATGTTCTGAAGATACACTGCTATATTGCATGCCTCAACCCATAGATGAAGTGGTAGGCTTTGGTCATGTAGCATCGCTTTAGCTACTCCCACAATAGATCTATTCTTCCTTTCGGCCACCCCATTCTGTTATGGGTTATGAGGTTTTGTAAGTTCCCGTTTAATTCCTTCTGAAGCACAAAAGTCTTTAAAATGTTGGGAAACATACTTTCCACTGTTATCACTCCGCAAGGCCTTTATCTTCCTCCCTGATTCTTTCTCTGCCAAAGCTTTGAACTCACAAAACTTCAAGAAGGTTTGATCCTTCTTTTGCATGAAGTAGATCCAACATCTATGAGAAAAATCATCTATAAAAATAACAAAGTACCTTTGCTTCATGGTGGAGGTTGTAGAGAAGGGTCCACATGAACTCAATCCAGAATTGCTCCTACTCTACCATCCCGATCATGAAAGGAAGGCTTCGCATACTTACCCAGAGTACAACCTTTGAATGTGCTTTTCTACTCCAGTTTGCACTTTGGCAATCTGGTAGAAATTCACTGCATGATCTTCAAGGCCCCATGATGAAAGTGGCCCAGTCTTCTATGCCATAACTCACCAATGTCTTGGCCATGCACCTCTTCTACCTTGGAACTGAGAGTAGCACAATCTTCTACCTGTAACTTATAGAGATTCTTAATTCGAATCCCAATCTGTTTGGTCTGTCCAGTGTCGATATGCCTTAGGAAAACCTTTCCCAAACTAAAGACTACATCATAGCCTTTATCCTCAAGCATAGCAATAGACACAAGATTATTTTTCAACCCTGGTACATACATAACATTAGAAAGAGTCAGGGGAGAACCATGCTCCCTCTAAAACATAACCCTACCTCTACCCGAGACACAGTACTTTCCGTCATCGCCCATCTCGATCCGTATCTCGAGATCCTTCTCCTCTAAAGTGCTGAAAAGATTCTTGTCACCTGACATGTGGAAAGAAACTTCACTGTCCAAATACCAAACACATCCCATGCTGGATGAAACCATGCATGCAATAAGCGAGAAGTCCATCTCAAACTGTGAAGCTAGTGCATCACCATCAGATTCCTTGGAGGAACCTTTCTTCTTGGACTTCCTCTTTGGGCAATTATTAGCATAATGACCCAACTCATGACAATGAAAGCATCTCACCTTCAACTTGTCAAACTTCTTCCCTCCTTGAGAAGACTTGGATGGTATGCCTTCCCTTTCCCTTTCTTAGCTTTAGAAGCTAAAGCCAAGTTCTCTTCATCATCATGTTTTGATGAAGAAGCTCCATCCCTGGTGCTCCGTCTGATCTCCTCCTGCATCAAATCCGACCATAGTTGTTCCCAATCTAGCAGTTTGTCCCTTCCATTCACTAAGTCCTGGTAGCTATGCTAGCTCTTAGGAAGGCCAAGGAGTGCTAGACTCACCATATCCTTATCAACTGTAGTGACTCCTTAGTTTGCAAGCTCATCTCTGCAAGTGGTGAGCTTTTTCAAGAATGTAGAAATAGAATCACCCTTCTCACACTTGATCTTTTGAAGCTTGTCCTTCAGTGCCAACTTCCTTTAATCACTGTTATTCTGATATAAATCTTTCAATGTTTTCCACATTGCAAACAGAGATTCCTTCCCATGGAGGCTTGAGACTATGTGATCTCGAATACCCTCCAAGAGAATTCTCCTAGCTCTATCCACACACTTACCCCATTCCACTAGCTCAGTCTTGTAAGTAGGCTTAGGGACTTCTTGATCAATGAAATCCTTAAGACCATTATCTTCCAAAACTGCCTCCATGCGATCCTTCCAAGCTATATAGTTTGAGCTACCATCAAGGGCATACTCAAGCCTCAAACCATTGAACGCCATTGATGAAATAGATGTGATAAGAACTTGAGATCTATATAAAGAATAAGAAACTTCGAATTCCTCCTACTAGTATAATGTTCTTGCTTGATCACATGTGCTTCGATACCATGTAGAAATTTCACCTGTAGAACAAACCGATATATGCAATGTCCTAAAGCATAATGCTTGTTCTACTTCTACAGAACATTAAGCGGAAGCATAATCAAAATCATGAGAAAAATCAAGTAGAAACATGCATAACTAATCAAGAGAATTAATCACACATAGCACAAGATATATCTAGGGGAAAGCACCAGCATAAAACCCCAACCATGTATTATCAATCAAGTGGAAATCCTCTTCACAATACAAGAAGAATTAGCTCACATGCTATTCAGTTCTCAAAGAACTATGAATATATGAATATGTGTCTCATGAACCAGCCAAGCCCTGTTTATATAGGCATTCCCTATGGTCCTTACATAGTTTGCTAAGGAAATAATAGCAAAAGCATGTGCTATTAATTCCAACATACCAAAACAACCAATGGTCCAACTAAGTATTTCTTGAGAACACTAGTTCCTCAATCATGCAAAAACTACTTACTAGAAATAGTTAAGCATCTGACAGGACAATGTCCCACATCTGATCTCAACTAGGTCTCTGACAGAACTGACATGCAACAGTTATCCATGAGTGAATCCTCAGTTATCTAAAATAATAGTTGTCACATGCATGCAAGCATTAACAAACTATATTTTATTATTTTAACAACTTGTTAAAATAATCTAACTAGACTTGACTAGTTAGAACTAAGTCAACTGATTCCCTCATTATAGAACTCATACTTATTCCCTCAATCAGTGGGACAACTCATGTGCATGCTCACAAAGACCTCAAATTCAAATTTCCTTAACTAATTAACTCAACTGAATTAATTAATTAATATTTCCAACTGCTGTTAAGACCAAAATTAATTTTACTTCCTATAGATAGACTAGGTACTGCTATAAATAGGAAGGAACCCATAAATGCTATTTTTAGAACTTTCTACTTTTAGCAGTTTCACCTCTCACCCAATGTGGCCATGACCTCACTGGCCAAACTGCTATTTTTAGACATGCTATTTTTAGTAGGTCTATTTTTAGCACATTCTAAATTTAGCATTTCTTGTTGCACATTTTTCAACACTCCCTCTCAACAAGAAAGGCTTCCTCTCGAACTCGATCCTGTAACTTTGGAATGTTTTTCATGCAACACATCTACCCGGTCCACTTGCTCCAACAACACTTGGAACACAAACACTCCCAACTGACCACTCTGTTGGGCTAGGAACATACTCTGATGCTGAAGCTCTAACTGCTACTGACAAGTGATCCCTCTCTAACATCTGCGCTACTGCAACATCTCCATTCATCTCACACCATTGCACACCTCTCTGTGCCACCTAGCACTATGCAAAATACTTGTGCCTCTCGCATTGCTGCAGCCTGCTAGCTATGCGCTGTTTTGCGATTCCCTGCATTATCACTCTCTCTACCGCTCCATCCGCATCTATATCTACCCATTCAGTCAGTTCCTGCTACTCCATATCGGGGCTCCTGTAGTAAGGTCTCATCTAAGGGGTTGGGTACCTCAAGGATCATGCCCCTCCTCCTTGGGATGATCACTCTATATCTCCCCACCTCCTACCTGGAGGTATGGCTGCATGTGATCCCTCAACCCACCTGGCTCGAAGTTTCCCCCTACTAGAGGTCTTTGCATGAGTAGATGTCTCTACTCGATCTCTACTCAATTTCCCTTGTTGTGGCTACTCCATAACCTCCTGAAGCTGCTGCACCAATCGTGGCTCCTCCACAATCGTTTGAGGCTTCTTCTGGCTCTGCATGTTGAGAGGTAATATACCCTCCCTCTCAACCACCAAGTCTCCATCAGTTACCTTGCTGCTCAAGGCTTTGCATGCATCTTGAACCTCAAGAGCATACAGGTTCTTGACCCATCAACCAATCTACTTCACCTATCTAGTGATGATGTGTCTAAGGAAAACACTTCCCTTACTGAAGACTACATCATAACCTCTGTCTTCTAGCATCGCGATCGACACCAAGTTTCTCTTCAATCCTGGTACATACTTGACATCAATCAAGGTAAGGCGAGATCCATGCTCCCTTTGAAAAATAACCGTGCCTACACCTGAGACACTATACTTCTCATTATTATCTATCACTATGAGTATCTGGAGATCTTTCTCCTCCAAAGTACTGAACAAACTCTTGTTGTCGGTCATGTGGAAAGAAGCTCCACTGTCAAGAAACCAACCACTTCCCACCATGGATGAAACCATGCATGCGAAGAGTGTAAAATCCAACTCAAACTTTGAAGCAAGTGCCTCACCTTCAGATCCTTCCCTGGATCCCTTCTTGGATTTCCTCCATGGACAATTTGCAGCATAATGGCCCACCTCATGACAACGAAAGCATCACACTTTTGATTTGTCGACCTTCTTCCCATCATTGGAAGAACTTGATTCAGAAAGAGAAACCTTCTCCTTCCCCTTCTTTTCCTTACTCACTAAGGCACAGTTCTCCTCATCATGCATGGATGGAGAACTGTCTTTGGTGCTTCGTTTGATCTCCTCCTGCATCAAATCCGACCATAGTCGTTCCCAATCTGGCAGTTTCTCCCTTCCATTCACCAAGTCCTGGTAGCTATGCCAACTCTTAGGAAGGCCAAGGAGTGGTAGACTCACCATATCCTCATCTGATGTCATGACCCCTACACTTGCAATCTCATCCCTGCATGTGATGAGCTTACTCAGATACATAGAGATCGTCTCATCCCTTTCACACTTGATCTTTCAAAGTTTGTCCTTCAGTGCCAACTTCCTCTAATCACTGCTATTCTGATTTAAATCTTTCAATGTTTTCCACATTGCATGCGGAGTCTCCTTCCCATGGAGGCTCGAGACAATGTTATCTTGCGCTCCCTCTAAGAGAATTCTCCTAGCTCTAGCCACACATTTCCTCCATTCCACATGCTAAGTCTTGTTAATAGGCTTAGGAATTTCTTGATCAATGAAATCCTTAAGACCATTATCTTCCAAAACTGCCACCATGCAATCCTTCCAAGCTATATAGTTAGAGCTTCCATCAAGGGCATACTCAAGCCTCAAACCATAGAATGCCATCGATGAAATAGATGTGATAAGAACTTGAGATCTATATCCCAAATAATAAACTTCGAATTTCTCCTGCTAGTATACTATTCTTGCTTGATCACTTGTGCTCCGATACCATGTAGAATTTTTCTACAAATCAGATAGCTCTGATACCATTTAGAAATTTCACCTGTAGAACAAATTGATATATGCAATGTCCTAAAGCATAATACTTGTTCTACTTCTACAAAACATTAAGCGGAAGCATAATCGAATTCATGAG
>APFE030536963.1:275672-302069 GCA_000404065.3 Pinus taeda
GCTATAAATAATAAGGGACCCAGAAATGCTATTTTTAGAACTTTCTATTTTTAGCAGTTTCACCTCTCACTCAATATGGCCAATGACCTCACTGGCCAAACTACTATTTTTAGCAGGTATATTTTTAGCTTCTAAATTTAGCAATTCTTGTTGCACACTTTTCAATGTGTCCCTTCTGTTCCTTTTCCTCCATTTTCATTGCTTGACAAGTTTGTCTCTGGTACTATGGTGGAATTTGTGAAATTTGAAAATCAAGATGTTGATCCATTCATCCCATCCTCATTTTATCTTCTTAGTTGATACTCTATGCATAAGAAACCTAAGGTGAAGATTGCTCCCTTGATTTCCCCATATCACATTTATGTACATAAACATAATATTGAATCTGATATCTTTAAAAGTGATATTTCTTCAAGGGATACTTGTCATCCTCTATCATCTACATTTCATGACCCTTCGTGCCTTGATTTGCTTAGTCAATCTGCACCACTAGTTAGTACTTCAAATACTATTAATTTTCATTTTTTTGGTCTAAATCTTGATTAAGTACAATATGATCACATTCCATAGGTAGTGGAGCAGAGATTTGAAGATACTTGCGATCTCTCTTTGTGAAAATTTCCTTGAAATGCAACAACTGAAATTTATTCTTCTATCTGATTAATTATGCAGATTATTTTGTTATGGAAAAATAATGAATAAATCACACTGCAATTTATTCATAATAAAATGTGGCGGAAAATAAATTGAAAATTGAGAAAATGGAGCACACACAAAATAAAAATGACATCATTATTTTTGGAAAAATGTCCCTGGAAAAACCTAATATGGGAAAATCGATGCAGAAGATGAAGGTTTTATTATTATGCCGCAACAATGAAAATTTTGAGTACAATATGGATGCCAAACTAGTTATCCAACAATACCTCAACTCTCGGAAGAAATCCCACAAAAAACTAGCTACTTGAATTTCCCCTACATGAGCCTCTATGTAGTGCTTACACAGACTCTACTCGCTCTACCTTTGGAACTGCTCATAATCTGACATCCTTGCTAACTCTGCCTCTAGAAGTAATTCTTTGGGCCTTCTAATGAAAATCTTGGCCTACAAAAATTGAATCAACTCTCTCCTCAGTTGAATCGATCTACCTCCTTGAGGCTTCTGCGTAACCCCTGCATAACCTCCAAGTGGAATAACTTGACCTCTTTGTTGTTGGATCTATGGAACTGGAAACTCATCCATAATCATTATCTTTTCTCCCTCTTTATCTCTACCTCTCCTCTGGCTCAAAATTCTCTCCCTTTTGATCTTTGCATCTGGGTAACTCGATTTGCCAAGGAACTTGACCTTACAAGTGTGCCATCTCCACCCCCGTCGAGTTCCTCATATAATATCTCGTTGGTGAACTGGTGACCATGGTAAGATCTCCATCAATGGCTAAGATCATCTCAAGATAAATCCGTGTGAGTTTCTGGAGCATTCTCACTTTTCTCAATTAATTGTTTTTAATTAATCATTTTTCCTAAGTTAGGCTAGGAAATATTTAATTATTGATTAATTAACTTAATTGAGTTGTCTTTGGGTGTTTTCTCCCGAAAATTTTTATGGGTTCTGGAAATCTTGTGTTTCTTAGTCTCTTTAGCCAAAGTGGAGACTAGAACACCCGTCTGATGCTACAAAAATTAACACTCCCTCTTAGCGAGAAAAGTGTTCTATTGTCTCATAACATATTCCCATACACTACTGATGTCTGACAACTGTGACAACCTACAACTGCCCACCAAATACTACACATACTCTAATTCATCTGCCACTTTGTAGTTGAACCATCATGCATCTACGATGTTATTGACACTACATTGTACCACCTGTATTGTTGTTAACTCTGCTCTATGATACCACTCATCTCATGGTATTGTTGTTGTTGCGAATACTTCAACTATGAAAAAATCCTCCTACTATTGAAAAGGGTTCTCCACTATACCCATATGTTCTTTGAAATAGATGAAATTAGCTCTCCCTAGAGCATTCATGAGTATATTTGTAACTTTATCTTCTATGGGAACATGTTGTAGCTAGATTGCTCCATGTTGCACGCAATCTGTGATGAAGTGATATATGATATCTATGTGTTTTGACCTATCATGAAACACTGGGTTTCAGAGAGATTGATGCAACTTTGATTATCACAATAGATATTGGCGACCTCCGTTCTCTGATCGAACTGGTTCACCAACAACTTTTGAATTCATATATCTTTGCATGTGGTTGTGCTAGCTGCCATATACTATGATTTTTCAAATCTCAGTGCTACTGACTTATGCTTCATGTTGCACCAAGAAAACACCCTTGGTCCAATGTTGAAGCAACACCTTGATGTTCTCCTTATGTCCACTGATTTGCTTGTCCAATCTACATCTCTGAATCCACATAGTATAACACCATCACCTCGAGTATACCTCAATCCATACTCGACTGTGTCATGCAAACACCTTAAAATGTGCCTCACTATTGTCTAATGCACTCTCTTCGGTCCCACCATATACTGACTGAGAGTGTTGAACGCAAAGTAGATATATGGCCTAGTGTTGACTAGATACATGAGGGAATTGATAAAGTTATCTATACAATGTGTGGTCAACATCCTCATCCTCTGATGCATCTATATTTCTCTAGTTTGTGATCATAGATGTAGACATGGGTTTATAATCCTGCATCATGAATCTCTTCAGAATCTTTGTAGCATATCTACCTTAACCAAGGAAGATCTTCCTGTCCTTCTGCCATACTTCCAAGCTTAGAAATAATTCATCAGCCTTAAATCCTTCATTTAAAATTCTACTGCTAGGTTCCTCTTGTAGTCCTCTATGAGCCCTAATGACCCTGTCAAGAAGAGTTCATACATATACGGCACTAGGATTAGTGGCTCATCCTCTACCATCATATAGTAAAGTTTTGGAGTTGCATCACTCTTGACGAATCCCATCTGTTGCAAGTCATTGTCAATATGATTGGTAGCGTGTTTGATCTCATATAGGGATTTATTTGGTATACACATGTGTGTTCCCGTCTCACATGTCTCGAATCCCTCTGAATGTTCTATATATACGTCCTCCTCTATCACCCCATTCAATAAAGTTGTATTGACATTCATCTATTGGATCTGCCATCCCATCTGCACTGCAAGAGATATAACTGACTGTGTATAAGTATATTTGGAAAATATGGTGAAGTTTTCCTCATAGTCTATCCCTTCCTTTTGGAAATACCCCTTTTCCATGAACCTAGCCTTGTACTTCTTCACTTTGTCATCTGCAATGTACTTGATATTATAGATCCATTGAGAGCCCATAGCTGACCTATCCTCAGGCCTCGACACTACCTCACAAACATCATTTTTCATGATGGAACTGTATTCTTCCACCATGGCATCTATTCACACATGATGGTGTGTAACCTCCTAAGAGATGAGTGGCTCTACAACATGTGCAACCAATGCTTGTTACCAGTCTGGTTGTCTGTGTTCTCTCTTGTTCATCCTAGGAGCTCCAATAAACTCCTCAGCCTCTCTCAATGTTTGAGAACTTCCTTGTTGGTTCGACCACTATCAGTGGGAGGATCAACCAACTCCTTATCTTGCCTATGTTGCTTCATCTGTTGTGAAATAACTAGATCTCCTACACTCGAGGACATGTTGGTACTGGTAACTATATTGTATCCCTGTGAATGTGTTTGTAGTTGTCCCTATGGTTTCCCCTACTATTGGACTAACGAACCTTCTTTTGGCTCACTCTAATCACTTTCTGACATCTCACAAGATTTCTTGAAGGTTATGTCCTCCATAAACTTCACATCCAGTCTCAAAATAATATTTCTACTACTAGGAACATATATCTTGTATTCCTTATAGGTTTCGTTATACCCAACAAAGTACCCCTTTTCTATAGTCTGATCCAACTTGGTGCACTTCTCATCTAGTATATGGAAATAAGCTATATTGCCAAAGATCCTGAAGTGACTGACTCTTAGCTTCTTCCCTGAGAATACTTATTTTAGCATTATCTTCCCTAGTTCTCTGGGAGGAACCTTATTAAGTATATATACAATTGTGTTACATGCCTTCATCCATAAGAACTTGGGAAAATCATGGTCATATAACATCGCCTTTGCAGCCCTAACTATAGACCTGTTCCTCCACTCTGCTACCCCATTTTGTTATGGATTTTATGGAGTTGTCCACTCTTTCGTGATGCCTTCCTTTGAACAGAAACCCATGAAGTCACTATCTGTATACTCATATCTGATATCTAGTGAATCACATTTATCTTCTTCCGTGTCACATTCTCCACTAGAGCCTTAAACTCCTTGAAGCAACCGAAGACCTCATCCTTGGTCTTTAAGAAATAGATCCATGTTTTCCTAGAATGATCATTAATGAAAGTGACAAAGTAGTTGTACCCTCCAAGACATCTAATGGACATGGGACCACAAATGTCTAAGTGTGTAAGTTGTAACACACCATCTGATATGTTGTCACTTCTTGGGAATGAAATCTTAGCATATTTCCCCAGCTTGCACCCTTTGCACACATCATCATGTTCTTCTTCTAATTATGGAACATCTTTTACTGTCTACCTGAGCATTCTAAGTACTCCATGATGTAAATGTCCCATCCTCTTATGACACAACTCATTTAGATCTCTACCATTGTTACTGCTAGTGCTCACTAGTGTCATTGGTGAGTTGAACTGCAACTTGTACAAATTGTTTCTCCATACCCTAATCTGTTTCACCTTCTTCCAATTTTGTTATTTGATGAACACCTTCTTCCCTACAAAGTGGACATCATATCCCTTATCTTGTAACTAGGATACTAGAATCAGGTTCATACCTAATCCTGGCACATGCAATATATCTGCAACACTAGTGCTCATTCCTAACTCCCTCTAAATGTCAATGACACCTCTCCTGGTTGGAGTTCATTTAGTCATTTTTCCCATTGTTATTTGGAAGTCCATCTCCTCCTCATTGTAAATGGAGAAATATTATCTAACTCCTGTCATGTGAGTTAAAGCTCTAGTGTCTATATACCAGACTCCCTGTGAAGATGAGTTAGTCAAGAAAACAAATTTTTCCTTCAATCTAGCAGACAATTATGTAGCCCCATGAATATCAAATCTGTTTGTGGCCATATTGGAGGTTTTTGGAAAATTTACTAAAGATATTTGAGTATAATTTGATGTGATTTTCTCTTTCGTATTTGGTGCTGATTCTTTTACTAAAAAAACACTATGCCCAGATCTGCTCAACGAATTCTCTGATTTTCTCTCTAGAACTACTTCTCGGCAATACCACTTCCTATTGGAACTGTTACTGGCTTGTTCAAACTTTTATTGTGCCTTGTTGTACGGAAAAGCCAACACCCCCCATTTTTTACTTATTTACTTCAAATAATGGGGACCATTTCCATAAATTTTTGGCCAAATCACCTTTTAATATTTTCTCTTGGTTAAGTATCCTACAATTTTTCCATTTTTTATCATTTTAATTGGATTTATATTTTGATTATTCATCTCATTTGGTTATCCAGTTTGCAAATGACACTCCTTTGAAGTTTGATTATTTTGTCACCTCAATTAAAAAAATGTATATTATTTTAATTTTTGTAAACAAAATTAGTAATTGATTTTAAATATTAATTCCTAGTCAATTTTCATTAATTTCTTCATTTTTCACTAATGGTCCTACAAAATCACCCAGCCAAATTGTAGAGCAATTAAATAATGTGTTTTCAGGATCTCAGTAAATTATTCCAATTCCTAATTTTAAAAGAAATTACGAAACCCAAATAATAAAAAATGCAAAGTGGTTGTAGTTCATTTTGTAAGATTTTTAATTACCAAAGTGGACCCCACTTCACCTCACCTCCTCCTCTCTTTTGCGAAAAGTCTCGACGGAGGAAGTCCCACTAAAAATATCTTCGATATTATTTTTTGATATTAAAAAAAATTGAGGATATAAAAGTCTCGATATCGAAATATCGAATATCGACGTTTTCATTTGGCACACATCCTAAATCCTCCGATATTTCATTTCTTTCAATATCTGATATGGTTTATGTTATGACTATTTAATTTTAATATAAGGTCCTTCTCCTTATGACTCTCGCTCCTCTGTCATCATACATCACTCGCCTCATATAAGAACTTTGGCATATATCAAAAGTTTTAGTTTTAAAGGATGTTCGATAAAGTTAAAACCTCCGATGTCTGATATGATTTAACACCAAAATTCATTTGTCGACAAGTTTTGAACCAGCAAGTGTGGTTCATAGTCAAGAACACGTCGACAAATGAATTTTGATGTGATTACCGCCGAAAACTCATCTAATAAACTTGATATGGACCACAAAAGCCTTAATTCAATAATTATTTAACACCTCTGATGTCGAGGATCGATACTCCACGATTATCCTTTATGCCTCCCACAACATATAATAAAATCTCCCCCATTCATATTTAAGAAACCTCCCTCTTATGAAAATTCGGGACTCTTAAATGAGCTCCCAAAAGTCACTTTGATCCATACATATATGGGACCAACAACCACTAATAAATTGACATGTGTCTCATGTTAATTTTTTAATTCATACTAATTTAAAATAATTTATATTTATTTTAATTAAATTAATTAATTTATAATTGTAAATAAATTAGCCTTAGATTAGTTTAATTTAATTTCATTTATTTAATATTTTAATATTGTAATTGGTACATAAATTAATTTAATAATTTTAAACTAATAACTAATTAATTATTAATTATATTTTTAAAATTTAATCTAGCATTAGATTTTTAATTAAAATTTGTTAATTTTAGCCCAGACAGTGATTTTTCCAAAAATCTGGCAATTTTGAAACTTCAAATTTGGGAACTCATAAGTTGAGTTTTATTTTGTCAAATGAGGCCCAAGATGGCTCATTGGATAGATAAAATCATGGAGAATATTTCTGAAGTATTTGAATAATTAGATTTGATCATTTTATGAGTTTAAAATTTAGCAGAAGATTAAGCTCTGAATTTTAAAACAAAATTAATTTTCTACATTTTCATTTGTTCATTGCCTCTGTTGAATGTAGATCCATTCGACTATGTTCTCCTTGACCAATAAGATATTTACAGGGATCAATGTAAAACTCAAATTTCATTTTATTTATTTATTTAATTAAGTTTTGATTGGAGATCGTTTTTGTTCTAGATTTGGTATTTTGATTTTAATTAAATTTTAATTGGTTTTGACAGGAAATCAGTTAAAGAAATGAGGAAAAGAATATTTCAATCAATGGGATTGCTCCAGCGATAGAAGAATAAGAATTTGGACCAATGAAAATTGTTGGAGCATAATTACTCTTCAACAACTCTCATATTTGGAATTCATTTTTGTAAATTATAAATTGAGATTTGTAGAATGTACAATGGGGCTTCTCTCTTCTGCAATTTGGAATTCATAAAAGCATTATTGTATGAGAGGTTGAGCTTGCACTATTGTAGCTCTTGGTTTTAGCAGTAAAGTTTATGCTTTGGAGAAGATTGTAGGAGATCAGATTCAAAGAACAGAGCAAGAGAACAGGTTCAAATTTATTTGTATTAGAAATACTATTATTTTTAATATGAAATTCATTTTTGATGAAAAAACTATGTTTATTGGATTTATACTATGCACTATTGTAGATAGAATTCCTATCTTACAAATTAGCTATTTAATCTATTTGTTTCATAGATCTGTTGTTAATTTCTTCTTATTCTCTTATGCTTAAACCAAATTTCTGAGTAACTATTTACTCAAAAATATGTTATCTAATTCTGATTTAATTTCCATTGACATTAGGATATCTACTTCCTAATGTTATTGGTTCATCATTCATTGTTAATATATCTCTAAACAACATGTAACATTGGTAAATTATAATATCAATTAATTGAACTAATTCGTTAGAAAGATATTCATCATAAACGAGGTGTGTTGAAATCTCAATTATTTAATTACTTTGCTCTTAGATAGAGAGAAGGTAACTGGACCTAGTTTAATCAGTTGGAACCACTATTCCAAATGGAAAAGGAGCTGCTTTAAGGTCCCAACTGGGTGGTCTCCCTTATAATGTTGAGGTAGAGAATTTCGAGCCTTCAACATTTTTTGCGCTAGGAGTGTCTAATAAATTATTTTCTTTTAATAAATTTTATTATATTTACTATGGCTCCATGTAAAAAACTTCCTTGGAATTGCTTTATTGGACCTCGTCCAACTACCACTCCAGTAAAGGAAGTCAAGATCCTGTCTCAGGTAAAGCATCTTGCTTTATGGTAAGACACGCTTTAAGAGTGGTGTTTATCACTTCCACTTGCCTCTATATGTATTTGGGAGGAATTTTCAAAGATTTTCTTTCGCTCATTTCAGGAATATGATTACGAAGAGGTGTGTGATCAGATAGAAGAATTGTGTAGGATGGAAGGTGAGACTTTGGATTTTTTTTTTCCCAAGGAAATAATCGTAATTTCCATTATATTAATATTGAAAATTACATGTTGTATCAACTGCATAAAGTGTTATGCGGGTAGCAGAGATGGACTGAGCCATCTATCCTAGTATATCAATTTATAGTTCATAAATATTTAGCAAAAATGACAAAAGTATATGCATGTAGTATGAGTAGTGTAAAGTATCTGTCTGATGCAAAA
This sequence comes from Pinus taeda, assembly GCA_000404065.3. Lineage (NCBI taxonomy): Eukaryota > Viridiplantae > Streptophyta > Pinopsida > Pinales > Pinaceae > Pinus > Pinus taeda. Next base: position 284,409 of record APFE030536963.1, read on the forward strand.
TAACAACAAATGTCGAGGATCATGGAGATTGATCAGCCGCTTCTTCTTCCCCTGTATGCTCGATTAAAGGCCCGTGGTAATATTGGTAGCTATCATTTTCCTGTTGTTCTAGTATTAACCAATGGCCACTAGGTTGTTGCACAACTTCCTTGGAGAAAGTTTGGATATGTTTTATGTTAAATTTAAATTAATTTTAATACAATTGTGCTCCAAAGATTTGTCTCCTCAATTCCAATTAATTGGATGGTTCAGGCATTTGGTGTCTTTGTCCTGTGATAACTATCAAGAACTAGAAAGTATATTCTTTGTTGATAGTGATACACTTGCTTAAAATGACTTCGATTCTTCGCAAATTAAAATTACAAATGATAATCATTATACCATAAATGCTCCAAATTTACATAATGCTAATCAAGTAGAATTTCAACAAAATGCACAATTTATTAGCAACAATCAGCAACAATTAAAACAACAACAATTTAATCAATGAGAGAATGTCGGCAACACACAGTCTACTGTTGAAATTAATTCACAATATGCCAATCATAAATTGAAAATGATGGAGAATCTTAGCAACAATTTACAAGTTGATCAAATACATGAAGAATCTGAATTTTCTATTTTGGAAAATAAAAAATCATAGAATAGAGAAACCTTTAGGTATATATCTTCAACTTCCTATTTCTTTCTCTACCCCGATATTTTTAACAATATTAATTTAATTCATGATCAATCAGCAGTGTCTTTAAATTCAAATTTAATTTTAAACATATGAACTGATATTAATAATGAATTATTAAAAATTGGTAGAGAAAATTTAATTGATAATTCAATTAATAAACCTAAGGATCCTCTTAATTTGGTGCGAAATCACTTGCATGGTTCTGATTTATTTAAATTAGAGGAAATGAACACTTATTAAGTTACTTATGATGATGACTTGGAAAATGAAAATACTCAAACTCTTTTCTCTTCGGAAATGGTTTTGTCTAATTCTTTAGGTGAATCTATTTTTGAAGATAAAGAAAATTTTAATCAAGGATTTATTCCTGTCCATTCTAATTTTCAAACATTCAATCATCATATTAATTTTGGTATTCAAGAACCTATCCATATTTTTAATTCCTACAATGATGAAATGCCCTTTTTGGATCATAAGCTTGAAATCTTCTCATTCCCGCAAAAGAAAGCAAACAATGAGTTTAATTTCAATTTCTATTTAAGCGTGTGGGAAAAATTCTTCGTAAATGAATCCCAACCATGTTGTACCATTATTTGTAACATTAATGTAAAATTGAATTTGCTTCATTTTGAGTTCCCTCTATTTGAATTCCTTTTTCTTTCAAATTTCATTTTTGAACATAATGTGCTAGCAATTTGAGAATTCAAACTATAGACACTCTTCAAGTGCGTTAATAAGTTTGTATGAAAATCAATTCCAGAATTTCAGGCATGAACATCAACGACTTTTAATTTTAAAATTTTATTTGAGGATCATGCTTTCCCAATTTATTTTTGATTTTCAAATAAGTTCATCATCAATTATAGCACCTGAGAGTACATCATTACATTCTAATCAACAAGGTGACACTTCTACAAATCTTTTAGAAATTCCACTGCTCGAGAACATTTTTGACTTTGCTAGTGTTCATCAACCTTCCATATTTAAAAATGTATCATTCAACCCAAACCTAATATTTCCTCTTCCTTTGAACTTCTTCCAATTATTCACTGGAATGCATCTTGATTTTCATGATCCTATAAGCATATGATTGGAAGAATTTCAAGGTAAGAATTTTGTAAATAAGTTTATTTCACTGAATTTATTATTTGTGCATAGTAGGCTAAATTTTTCTTTTAATAATTTAATTGCAGTTTTATTTTTCTTAGTGATGTGTGACTTGTACATACATACAGAGAATAAGATTCTTGTATGATTACATTGGAAGTATGACTATACCTAGTGATGTTTCTTTTTAGTTAGAATTAGAGAGAGATTAATTTATATTTAAATTCCTTTTTTTGTTTGCATTTATTTTATTATTTCATATTTTTAATAAGCAAGTAATGAATCCAAGTTTTTCTTAGCATCCCCTTTCATTTTCTTGAAAAATTTCTTAGAACGTATCAAAATTCTTATATGCTTGGATCATACACACTTGTGAAAGCACTTGATTGTTTTGTTTTTGCAAAACTTCATCACATTGTTAAAAAATGATATATGAAGAAATTCCAAGGATTTGCTATGACTTGGAAATTTTTTGATTCACGAGTATTTATAAAAAGGTTCATTTCATCACTCTTGCCCTATGATGTAAATTTGAGGAGAATACAATTTGAAAGTTCATTACTTCGCATTTTAGATTAAATAAGGAGATGAGGTTGAACATACGTGAATTTTGATAAATGCATGGGAGAACTTGAAGATTCATGAGGTAAACTTAGAGTCAAAATTCTTCCAGGTATGCATTAACAGGTTCATCTTCATCTGTTTTTAGTTTTCTCTTTTTCATAGTTTATTTCTTATTTCTATTTTGTTTCTTTTGCAAGTTTTCATTGACTTGATGTTGGAGACTTGAGATAAGAAAGCAACCAACCCTTTCTAATATGAAACATGTCCAGGGAAGTATTTGTTGTTTCATTATAGTTTGGGTATGCTTTAATTTTTTCTTATGTTCATTTAAACCCCGATAAGCATTTTTGGTGTTACATTGATGCATTATCGGAATATTTGTATCAGATCCTTACAATATCATAACCTTCCTCATAAGAAAGTTGCGATAAAATCATTCTCCGATCTAATATTTCTGATAATTAATATAATTGTTAAAGGGGCATTTGTTAAAAGGCGAAATTGAGTTGGGTGCTTCATTTTAAATTAAATACTTTAAGATTTGGTGGCCCCACAAATGCCACTTGGCATATCTGCTTTCACAAATATCGTAACTTATAAAGTGTGATATGCTAAAAAATTTGATATCTCGATCATCTGATATTCCGATACTCTGATATCTTGATCATCCGATATTCTGGTACTTCGATGTCTGAATCATCTGATATTCTGATACTATGATATCTCTGATCTCCCGATGTCTTGATATTCCAGTCTCCCGATATTTCAACACTTGATATCTCGATATTTGGTTCCCCCCCGATACCTCCATCTGTATCATATTAGAATTTTTATAAGAAGCACCTATTCACTACACTCCCAGTATTCATTATGCCTCTTACTTCCGATACTCGATATTCTCGTTCTCAGCCCATATCGGGACTTTCATATTGATTTTTTTCTCTTTAGATCCTGATATACTATCACCGATATAAAAGTTCCAATATCACTTCCCACCTTCGCTTATTTATTTAAATATGATTTATCGGAAATTTGATATATTGTAACTTTCTAAAGTATAACCAAGTGATTTCTCTGATATTTTTCCTCTGATAAGCTCATGCGTGCTGACCCACTTGAATTCTTTTTTCATTTAGCAATATGAGTCAATAATTATATTCCGCCTCTCATCAATGAAGATAAAATGAAACTCTTACATTCTTTATTGCTCAGATTTGTTACAAATGAAGGAAAATTTCGAACAAAACTCTTGCTACGAATGGTCTTATCCATGATTTAATCTATGCATGTTCTAAATCTTACAATTGCCGAGTTGGGTTGAACCATTGCATCACAATCGTTCATATTTTTTTTCTTTTAATCACATTCCTTTCTTCCAAAGGGACTCAGGGTCTCTAATTGGTGAATTTTGAATCCTGATCCTATGCTTTTCATTTTTCTGATATCTTTCCTTAGAATTCCAGACTTTTTGGCTTGTTGGACTATTGGATTTGTAGTATATCAGAAACATTTAAAACAAATTCTGAGATTTACCTCTCTGAGATCCACATTTCCTTTTCCTCCACTATCATGTCCATTACACTTAGCAGAGGAAATGGTCCCTATTTCACTGTATTCACTGGAATCTTGTGGTCTCAAAATCTTGTAATTTGATTTGAGATTCAAAAAATGTTTTTGAGATCTTTGACACCCGATTTATTCTTGTATTTATTAAATCTCGAACTCCTCTCTCAGAAGCTTATTTTACAGGTAAATGTAAGTGCTCTTGCAATTATTTTTTACAAAACTTCAAAGTTATCTCATTATTAGAATGAAAGTCATCGGAACTACTTTATAAACTCTTACAAAATTTTTACCTCTGATACATTAATGTTTGATGTACTAGAAAGACAAAATTCCCACATTATACATTTAAAAAGCATTTGTTATGATAAATATCATAAGTTTTTTTTGTAAAAGTTACAAAAAACTTTTGTTCCAAGATCTTGTTTCTCTTTAATATTCTAAATATGAGGACTTCTTATATCGGAGGAGAAATTTAATTAAACTTTCGAAAACAAATGTCGTCAGAAACATTATGAAGCAATTTTTTTTTCATCGAAGTTTTGCCCATTAAGAAGTTTTGGAAAACTTAAGCTCTTACCTTTCATTTTGATTCTCTCAGAAACTCAAAAATTCAAAATATTAGGGTAAGTATTTTTGTAGGTCTCTGATCAATTCCCTTAAATCAGAATGAAAATATTGTCGTTCTGAAAGCTGACAAAGGAGGGGCTACGGTCATCCTTAACAAAGATGATTACCGTAAGAAGATGTTAGATCATCTTCACAATAGTGGGTAAGTATTTTTGTAGGTCTCTGATCAATTCCCTTAAATCAGAATGAAAATATTGTCGTTCTGAAAGCTGACAAAGGAGGGGCTACGGTCATCCTTAACAAAGATGATTACCGTAAGAAGATGTTAGATCATCTTCACAATAGTGGCAGTTATAAAAAACTGCCAAAGAACCCTCTGAAGAAGATCTCTAGGACAGTGGCTCTCGCCATCAAGTCTACTAGCTCGGTGAGTTCCCTGTGCCCCAAACTTATTGAGAGTAGTCCCATCGCTCCTAGGATCTATGGGTTACCTAAGATTCACAAGGAAGGGGCCCCTCTAAGGCCTATCGTCAACACCATTGGTAGTCCGACCTACCTTCTAGCCAAGTTTCTTGCCCTTAAACTTAAGCCCCTGGTTGGCCGCACTGAGTCCTTCGTGAAGGACTCTGCATCCTTCATCATGGAGCTCAAGGATATTAGGCTTAACCCTGAGGACATTCTAGTCAGCTTTGATGTGGTCTCCCTGTATACTTGCATCCCGATAAAGGAGGCCTTGGAAGTGATCTATCGCCTAACAGATCCCGATACCGCTCATCTGGTTGAGATATGTTTCACTTCCACTTTCTTTTGTTTTGAGGGTGAGTTCTTTGAACAGACCTGTGGTGTTTCCATGGGTTCCCCCCTCTCCCCGATGGTTGCAAATATTTTTATGGAAGATTTCGAAGCCAAAGCTCTAGCCTCGGCTCGTCTCCTTCCCAAGCTTTGGAAAAGGTATGTAGATGACACTAATGTCATCTGGTCCCATGGCCAAGAGGAGCTGGATCGCTTCTTCAATCACCTCAATAGTCAGTGCTCTGCCATTAAGTTCACCATGGAAAAAGAGGTCAATGGTTGCCTCCCTTTCCTGGATATTCTTATTTCTAAGAATAAGGACGACTCTCTCTCCCACTCTGTGTTCCGAAAGAAAATGCATACTGAGCAGTATCTTCATGCCGATTCCCATCATTTCCCGGCTCAGAATATGGGTGTTCTTAACACCCTCGCTACTCGTGCCCTTAGGATTTCGGATAATGGGAGCTTGGATAAGGAGAGATCCCATCTCCTTGATGTCTTTGTGGAGAATGGATATAGTAGGTGCCTTGGTCAGAAGGCTTTCCTTAAAGCCTCTAGAAATGCGTTAATTAAGAAAGAACCAAAGGAGCGTCGACTAGGTGTCCATCTTCCTTATGTCCAAGGAACCACGGACAAGATTGCTCGAGTCCTTAGGAGGTTTGATATTCCCTCAACCTTCAGGCCCCTCAACACCATTCGTAATTCCCTCCGATCGGTGAAAAATCCCGTTAACCCTAAGGACATGAAGGGTGTTTATTTGATCCCTTGTTCTTGTGGGACCCCTATATCGGGGAAACAGGGCGCTCCATCCATCAGAGAATTAGCAAACATGCAGCTGACCTGAGACATGGGAGAACCAAGTCTTCAACATTAGCAGAACATGTGGATAAGACCAAGCATCAGGTCTGTATAGAGGAGGCCAAGGTTGTTGCCAAAGTTGCTCAGTTACATCATCGTAAATTCAGGGAAGATATTGAAATTGAAAGAAGGCCTAACAATCTCAACAGAGATGATGGCTGGAAGATCAGTAGATGTTGGATCCCTGCCCTTTCGTCTTAGTGTTTCTTCCCCTCCCCCCCTTTTTATCTTTTACGCTTTCGTCGTTCCCCCTGGTGCCTTCCTTTTCCTTCTTGATCTTTGGTTTTCTATTGGACTTTTTCCAGTCCTTCTCCTTCTTTTTATTCTAGGTCGCTCTTTCCGTTTGATTTTTTCCTAATAGATATTATTAAATATAATCTTAACTAATATATATATATATATATATATATATATATTATATATATTATATTTATTATTATATATTTTATATTTTAATATAAAATTAGTTTATATTTATTTATTTATTTATTTTTGGTTTTATTTATTTTTATTTTTATTTTTTCTACTATTTTTATCATTATTATTTTATTATTTATTTATTATTGTTTATGGTTTTTTTTTGCTTTTTCATTTATATTTATCTTTTTTTATTTTATTTATTTATTAATTATTTTATTTTTTTTTTAGCCTTGACCATTTTGTTCTTAATTGATTTAATTATTGGACTTTATTTTATTATATTTTGTGTTTTTGTTATTATTGAATTATTTATTTATATTTTTAGTTATATATTTTAACTTTCTAACAAGTAGTTAGTCTAACCTGCTATTATGTAAGATTTTTTGATACCATTATTAACTAACTTTTAACTTAAACATCTACTTAAATTATTTCATTTTTCTTTTTGGTATTTATTTATTTATTTTAATTTCTAGTAATTTCTCGTTTTAATAAATAGTTATTCTAACTAACCATTATATATTTATATGAATAAAGTCTTCAAACTAACTAATTCCCATTGAAATTACAATTTTTAATTATTAAAATATACCGTTTTAACTAACTTTTAACTTAAACACCTTCTAAAAATATTTGTTCATTTTATATATAGTAAGGTTTGGTCACGATGATAACTAACTTCCTTTAAATGATCAGGATGACTTTTTGACTCTGGCCCTAGGCCAAAATTAGCCATTGATCAAGATAACTAGCTGTTGGAGGCTCTGCTCTAACTATTTAACATGTGAAGCTGGATCTGTTTCTTCAACTTGTCCTGACGATAAACCACACTAGTTGGTTCGAAACGCGTCGACAAAGGTCTTTCTATATGTGATTTACGCCGAAATTCTTCTTATAACTATGATGGATCACAGAAGCCTCAATTCTACAATTCATTATAATTTGTCACTATGCTCACATGAAGTCTTATTTGATTATCTTTGTATATATATGCTACTTTCATGTTATCATGGTGGTCAAGAGCTTGGATATATTTTAATCATAATTTTGTCAAAACCAAGTATTCATTCATCGGGATGAGTTTGTGATGATAAGGATATACATTCTTTATGGTGTATGCACATGGACCTCTTTTACTCTTCTCGACAATCTGCTTGGCTAATAAAAAATTTCATCACCTGTGGTTCGTTTATGTTTTTTCCTTTTACTCATTATTGGATGTACATTTTATTATCTTCTTAATCTTTTAATGAACATCTTCATTTGCTTTTCAAGACACTCTTGTACAACCACTATGGTAATGCAACAATTAATAAGGAATTTGGAACAGGTAAAGGTAATGGACCATGATTAATTCATGTTTGAATTCTCTTTTATTTGAATTTTTGATATATCGCTCCACACTTATCATATAAAGATTGAAATTCTTTTCATATACATGATTGCTACATTAATTGAAATTTTGAATCGATTTCAATATTTTGGGGTTAATATAAATTTAGACTGGAAAAAACAAAGAGAACAATCATCGCTGCAATTCATAAAAAAACATATCTTCATTCTCATTTCTGATGGATTTGGTTTACTTCCGATTTATTGAACATGAAACATTGCTTTCTTTTAGTTCACTACTTGTTTTAATTTTGATTCAATAAATGATGATTTTGGGTTGATAAGATTTTAGAAAATTCAACTTCTTCATGATTTAAGAAAAGAAGTTATCTTGTTTTAGATAAGATGATATCTCTCCGGTAAGATTAAATGAAATTCTCCAATGGTAAGTTTCATATGCCCACTTTCATTCATTATCATTCCTTTACTTTTGGTTTCAGTTTTGCCTTTTTTTTTTTTGATATAAAACTCTGTTTTACGACTCTGCATAAACTTTTCACGCCTCTACCAGATCAAATTTGGAACTCTTTCTCCTTTTTCTAGTTTGCTTTCATGTTTTTGGGAGAAGTAGTAATGATCCTCATCGAATCAACTAAATTGGGGAGTTTTAGAATCTTTAATCTATTTCTTAAGCATTTCTTTTATTAGAAAATGGTTAAGATGCTTTTATGCAGGATTTTGCTTTGGAACAAGAAAATTTGTGGCAAATAGAGACTTCTCATTAACTTATTATCTCTCAACGCTACTATTCACCCTTTACATTTTGAGAGTCTCATTTCTTATAACTCTGTAAGATAAAATTTATTAAAATCTCAACATAAGAAGGAACTTTCACAAGTCCCTGATCAGAGGAGAAGATGGAGCGCGCCGGTTTAGGGTAGCAGGGTTAGGGTTTTCTGTAAAACACCGCAGGCCATTGCGGATTCAGGCACCTCCATTTACACTACTTGTTTCGCACCAGTGTCATTAACCTCGCCGTCCACGCCCGTTGCTGTCCGCTACATATCCGCTGGCCAAGATGGAGGGTCAAAGACTGACCTCGTGGACTATTCCGCGGATCCGTTTGCGGATCAAGCTATTTTCGACAACCGTAACTTCTCTATGTCGGTTTCGGAACCTCCGTCGGATACGGATCCCATCCCGCAGGACACCTCGCCCGTGGTCACTCTGCCTGGTTATAACTCTGCCCCATCTGTCACAGAGCTGTTTCCTGTCGCCTCGCCGGGTCTGGAAGCTCTTCCCCTATCTCCGGGTACTCTGCACATCCTATCTACCTACACTCCTCATCTGCTATCCTTCGATCCCCACCCGCCCCTCTCCATTGTACTCTCGACCCCCCCGGTGGATGCCCCAGTGATAGGAACAAAATCCCTCCCTGTGTCTGGGATGAGGCCATCTGGTTGCTTTGAAACCCCGGCGGTAAACGTGAAATCTGCTAAATCCACCTCTCCTGAGGGGGTTCAAAACCCTTTTGTTGATCACCCTTCGACTCCTCGTACCAAGAAGAGAAAATCTAGGTGTATCAAGGCGACGACAAAAGATATTACCATCAGGTTTGGAGAGACATCAGCTATAGGGGAAGCGACGGTCATGGCATGAACTGTATTGGTTGGACATGTGCGAGGACGTGCATACTCCGCAAATAGGCTGATGCAATGGGTTAAGGAGATCTGGGGTTCCCTGCTCAAAGAATTGCCTCATGTTCATGTCCTCCCCCGTGGATGGTTCTCTCTCCATTTTGCAAAAGAAGTATACACGGATCTGGTACTGGCAAAGTACTGTCATATCGAAATGGCACCGGTTCTGCTCAAGAGGTGGAGTCCCCTATTTGACCCAGAGCGAGAACAGATTGGAGCAGGACCCCTGTGGGTTCGATTGCCGGGGTTACCACTTCAATACTGGAGTGAGGATGTACTCATCAGGATTGGAAACGCACTAGGCACATACTTGGACCATGATCGCACGTTTGTAGAATCAAAGAAGCGTACCCTGGCTTGTGTGCTAGTTCACCTGGATACTCGAGATGAACTTGAGGAAAAGATCACTCTACAGTGGGGAAAATACAGCAGAACTCAGATTCTTGATTATGAAGGTGTCCCGTTTCTATGCAATTGGTGCCATCAGGTGGGACACCTATTCAAAGAATGTCCGCTCAACAAAAAACTAGAGGACTCTCCCAAGGTTACTCCCATCCCATCTAGAGGAGTTTCCCTTGTTATAGCGCGCCAACCTCATGGGTCCTCACCTGCTGCTCAGGCCACTCCACAAGGAACTCCAAAAAAATCAGGGACGAAGGGACTGGGTTCGTCCTGTCCACCAATGACCAGGGCTCGGGCAGCAGCAGAAGCCGCACAGGCCTCGGGTACCTCTCTAACCCTTTCTCCCATTTTGCTTGATAACTCCTCGAAATTGGCTGTATCAAATGCACATTTCACTTCTGCACATTGCATCATGTTGTCCCCCCCCCGATTGTATCTATTGTTCAACCATCTTTTCCTCTCTCTACCTCTTCCTCCTCGCAGTCATCCTCCAGAAAGTCCTCCTCTCACCCTTATGTTCTTCGTCCCCGCACTAACAAAGCGGACATATCAGGAAGCCAGGTTGGGTTGGGTATTATTTATCCCGGCCCAAGACCTATGATCACCATAGGCAGGAAGACTGAACTTTCAAAAGCAATCACGCAGGCTGGGGCAGAGGTCACATCCGGTCAAAAATCCACTCTTGAAGGGGTCCTTAGAGAAATATCAACCCCGAGAAGCGTTCCTCCATGAAATGCTTATCTTTTAATTGCAGGGGTTTGGCTAGTGCCCCTAAAAAACTAGCTCTCCAGAGACTCTTCGAGGTAGAACAACCTGACATTATCTCGCTTCAAGAGACTCTAGGTCTGGCCGAGAATGTTTCTCTTTCTTTACAAGTTCTGGCCCCGAGATGGAAGTTCTTGGCGATTGATGCTATCGGGCGATCAGGGGGCCTGGCCATTGGTTACAACCCTAGGACTATCAGAGTAGATGCATCTTGGGGAGGTTTCGAGTTCATGGGAATCGATTCTTTTTCTTCGGAGCTCGATAAATCACTCAGAATTGTGAATATATATGGCCCCTGTCACCAGAGGGAAACATTTTGGAGGCATCTTTTAAACCTTTCATTATTGGCCCAAGATCACACCATTCTGGGTGGGGATCTAAATTTTTCTTTGGGGTTCAGTGAATCCTGGGGATCTTCGGCACAGGTGGATGCCATTACTGAGTTCATGAAAAACATTCTGGAGCAGAAAAACTTCATAGATGTCCCCATACAGAAGCCCCTGCCCACATGGAGGAACAGAAGGGTGGGCACAGCCGCACTAGCACACAGACTTGACAGATTCTTGCTGAAGGGTCCTCTGCTACAGCATCTTCATCACTATAAGCAATGGGTTGGTTCGGGGGGTATATCTGATCACTCCCCCATCTACTTGGAAATTCTTGGGCCACACCAGAAACCAAAAGCCCCATTCAAGTTCAACCACACATGGTTACAAGACCAGGGCTTCATAAATTTGGTCAATTATTTTTGGAAGGCACACCCCATAGATAGAGAGGCATCTCAAGCAAAAGGTTTCTGCAAAAATCTCACCATGTTGAAGCATCTAGCTATCAATTGGGAAAAGGAAAAGAACAGAAAGGAATCTGCACAACTCACCCACATTGAAGCTGAGTTATGCTCCCTTCAAGATGATCAAAATTTGGGATTCACCTCGGGTGAGGAAAAATCACGTTTGATTGAGCTGGAAACCCAAAAAGCAAACATCCTAAGATTAAGGGAGGAATCTCATAGGTTGAGAAGCAGAGCAATCTGGTTGAAAGTTGGTGATGAAAACTCAAAGTTCTTTCAAAATTATGCAAAAGGAAGAAAAGTCTCAAACACTATTTGGAATCTCCCTCTCCCAGAGGGGGGCCTTGCAGATTCTTTCAACAAGCTCTCCCAGCTCGGCACAACTCATTTCAGGAGCATTTACAAAACCCCACCAGGCTCAAACCTGGCAGAGATCATCAATGTGGCAAATCAATTCCCCAGATATGTAAATGAGGAAGAGAGTGAAGAACTTATGGCTCCTGTCACCATGGGGGAATTGGAGAGCAATTTAAAATGGTTTAAGAAAGACAAAAGCCCTGGTCTGGATGGCTGGACTATAGAATTCTACTTAGCCTTTTTTGATCTTCTGGGTCAGGACTTGCTGACCATCGTCTATTCACATCACCTCTTCACCATCTTACCATCTTCACCATCGTCTACTTCACCATCACCATTCATCTACTTTCACCATCACCATCTTCAAGGGCCCACCCTTTCATAAAGGTCCACTCGGTCCACTTTAAGTGCTTGCTTTCCCACCTTCCATATCTATGTTATGGCTTCTACTGATAGGTTTCAATCTCGATCGAAAATGGGGTAACGATATGCTTAAACCAGATCAATTTGGTCAACTACGTTTATATCATGCTATCAACTCAACTTTCATAGCCCTCATCCCCAAGACTGATTCCCCAACCTCATTCGATGACTATCAACCCATTTCTTTGTGCAATTGTCTCTACAAGATCATCTCCAAGATTATTGCAGACCGACTCAGACCCATCCTTTCCAAGCACATTTCTCCTCAGCAATTCGCGTTTCTAGAAGAAAGACAGATCCATGAAGCCATTGGTTCTGCTCAAGAAGCCCTTGACTCCATTTGGTCCAAACATCTCAAATGCATCCTTCTCAAGATTGACCTGTCTAAAGCATTTGACCGGGTCAGCTGGCTTTACATTAAAATGCTCCTCATTCATCTAGGTTTCCCTTTACCCCTCATCAACTGGATCATGGCTTGTATCATGACCCCCTCTTACAGTGTCCTCATCAACAGATCGGCCTCCCATTTCTTCCACTCTGAAAGGGGGCTCCGACAAGGATGCCCCCTCTCTCCACTATTATTCCTTATTGTTATGGAGGGATTGAGTCGATTAATCATCACTGCAAAAAGAGATGGATCTCTCAGCAGTCTCAAGATCACTGATGAATGTTATCTCACACATCTTTTATTTGTGGATGATGTCCTCATATTACTGGATGGCAGCATTAGAGACTCTCTATCTTTTTCCCGAATCCTCTAGCTGTTCATGAAGGCCACTGGCATGATTGTAAACCAGCAAAAATCCACGATCACTTTTGCTCGTACCTCTATAAATGAAACACAGAACGCTCATCAGGCCTTCCCATACATTATACATTCTATGGATAGGGGACTAAAATACCTGGGGTTCTGGTTAAAGCCCTCGTGTCAAAGAATAGCAGATTGGGTCTAACTAGTCAACAAATTAGAGAAGGCTTAACTGTTGGAGTCACAGATACCTCTCCAGAGCCAGGCGTTTAGTACTTATCAAATCTATACTGGAAGCAACCCCAGTCTTCTGGATGGCACTTGCCTGGATTCCCAGACATATTCTTGCTCATCTACAACAAATTTGTAACAAATACCTCTGGGTTGGAAGCCAGGACAAATGCATATTTGCTTGGATTGGCTGGCAAAAGATTGCACTCCCAAAGAGGTGGGGGGGCTAGGGCCTAAAGGATCTTCCATTATTTGCAAAAGCACTGGCAGCGAAAATGAGCTGGTCGGTGCTAACCAACCAGAACTTGTGGTCACGTCTATCATATCATAAATACATATGGCCCCTTGATATATTGGAATGGGTAAGGCTTCCTAGCTGGCAAAGAGCAGGTATATCATCTGTATGGAAGGCATTGCTGTACTCATTACCCCTGATCAGGGACAACCTGGTTTGGAGAATCAGCGACAGATCCTTGGCTCGAATAGGGATGGACCCATGGATTGGTAGCAGAGGTAGGCATACCCTATCACAAGACCTGGTTCGGTATCTACATTCCCGTGACATAACTGTATTTGCACAAATCGCTGACCAGGAAAATACAAGGATCTTTCAAAAGGCATGGAGGACGGTGCATCAATTGAATCTTCCACACAGATGGCATCAGGAATGGCAGAATTTCAGAGAGGCTCTAATCGAATCTCACATCATAATCAGAGAAGGTCCAGATGAACTTATATGGAGCCAAGCTGAGAGTGGAAAATACACTCCTAAGGCCGGTTACATTTCTCTAATCATTCACAAAAAACCAGATATTATCTCGACATAGTGGCACAGCATTTGGAAGCTCACAACATCGCCAAGATCAAAATTGTTTTTCTGGTGTATACTGAGGAACAGAGTACCTACAAGAGAGCATCTAATGTATAGAGCACAATATGGACCAACATGGTGCGTACTGTGCAAAGGAGCATCAGAATCCACAGAGCACCTTTTCTTGCAATGTAGAGCTATATATGATCTGTGGCGATCTCTCTCTAACTTTATCACGTTCGTTGGAAATTGGGAGGGAATGGACCTGAAAGAGGCATGGGAAAATTGGGCGCAGAGACGCAAAGGATCGAAAAGTATAAACCTCTCGATCCTCGTTAATTGGCATATATGGAAAGCACGTAACCGCCTTATCTTTGATAACAGGCCTATCCACTGGCCTATGATCGATGCTGGGATTACTGCTTCTTATAGGGAACTCCCAGACCCTCCGCCTCCAAAAGAACGCCATCCTCATCCACCCCCATGCATTGACTTAAATACCCCTTGGGCTTTCTTCGATGGAGATGCAAACCAATAGAGTTGCAGGGGTGGTTTTATCTTTCATATGAATGAACATCATCACTACAAAGTAAAAATGGGCCTGGGCACAGGAACAAACAATTATGTTGAGCTCATTACTTTACGACATTTACTACATTTTGCTTTGAGTCACCATTGCACCAGCATTAATATATTCGGGGATTCAAAAATTGCAATCAATTGGTTCAATGGCATATCTGACTGTCACATTCACACACTCAGCATCATTTTAAATGATTGTATTCAAAACACCTTTTAACAACATCTCGTGCTCTCACATTTACAGGGAACATAACAGCAATGCTGACAAATTATCCAAGGAGGCCGCACTGATGAACAGGGACATATGGGAGATAGCAGAGGTGCATGGACAAAATGAATACAGATACTTTCATCGGCCATAGATAGATCAGAACTATCAGAATGCACCTGGTCTTTAAATACTGGATGATATTTTTGCTTTTTGATTTGTAAACATTGCTCTTTTCTGACAAAACATATATGCATATATTGTGAAAAAGACACAGAAATTGCCTAGAAGGCAAAATGTATACAACTTTTTGACAGTCCCATCATAGTGAAATATAACAGATTGCCCTGCGCGGTATATCTATGTAAATATTCCAAAAAGGAACATTGTTTTACACAGTGGAAATAGAATATGCGTAAAGCATCTACAATATGTAATTTTTCCAATATAATGAAAAAATCGGATTTTTCCAGAGGAAAAAAAATAAGAAGGAACTTTCACATGCTTATCTTCTTTTACTCTTTTGTTGAGACATTTATTTAGTTGATCTTGTTGGAGTTAGCTCTCTAAATTTGGATTTATCATTTAGATTTAGATTTATTCATTTTTATATTTTTGGAGTTTGCTCATTTCTTTTTCGCTTTAGTTTGGAATTATTTTCCTTTTGCTTTCGGTTATGGTTTTATTTTGGTGACACTTCTAAGATTTCTATGAAAGGCCTTTTCTTCACCCAACAATGGTTGACATACATGGAAAATATTTACTCTGTCTATTTCAGTGAACTTCATTCATCATTAAAGGTATATCTTTATGGAACCATAAAGCGCTCTTATTTTAAATCTTTTTCATGGAGGAACACACATCCTTTCTAAGTGATAGGGTTTATCTTTTCAAGGAAAGAATTGACCTAAGTATTAACTCATTGGATCCCTCCCAACCCTCCATTTTATAAAATCCTATGATTGATAGTCGCGGGAAAAGAATTTGGGGTCAACATTATGAAAGTATTGTATCCATTAACATAAGTTTCTATTACCATCCCACCTCTTTCACTTAGATACATCATAAACTAAAGCTTGCAAATGTGCTTATCAAAAGGGTGATTAAAAGAGGAAGCATGGAAAATACAAGTAAACCCGTCGGGGCTATGGACGCTCACTAGCAGCAGGGCTAGGTTTGTATGGTATAAAAGACAACTTCATTGGGGCACTGTTCAGGCTCTTTGGCAACGAAGTGATGTTAGAAACCATTCATAACAATGAATATATGCTTTATCTAAAAAAAAAAAAAACTTATATGTACCTTCTTCTATTTCTCATACGAGGTAATTTTAAAATGTTTTTTCCCAAATTTGGATTCGTGATTTTTACTCAACTCTGTTTTTGAGTACTTGTATTTTCAAACTCATATTGCTTAATCTATTTATGTGGGACCCATGGAAATATTTTATTGTTTGATGATTCAACGGACTCCATTATTTTTAACATTTGGGTAAATTAAAGTTCATTATCTTTAACTAGAGATAATTGGTTCTTCCCAGTTTGTCGTCAATGTTGTAGGGAAAACCCAACACCCCGCATTTTTGACTTATTTACTTCAAATAATGAGAACCCTTTCCATAATGTTTTGGCTAAATCACCTTTTAATATTTTCTTTTTGTTAAGTATCTTACGATTTTGCCTTTTTTTCATTTTCGTCGGATTTCTATTTTGATTGCCTAATTGAATTAAACTTTTAGCAAGTTTTCCATTGATACGTGTTTCATCTCATTTGGTTATCTGGCTTGCAAATGGAACTCTTTGAAGTTTGATCATTTTGATGCCTTAGTTAAAAAAAAAATGTATATTATTTTAACTTTTGTAAAAAAATTAGTAATTGATTGTAAATATTAACTCCTAGTCAATTTTCACTAATTTCTTCATCTTTCACAAATGGTCCTACAAAATTGCCTAGCCAAATTGTAGAACAACTAAATAATATGCTTTCAGGATCTCGGTAATTTATTTCAATTCCTAATTTTAAAAGAAATTACAAACCCAAATAATCAAACTTACAAAAATAGTTATAGTTCATTTGGTAAAATTTTTAATTACAAAAAAAAACCCCACTTCACCTCACCTCCTTATTCTCTCTTTTGCAAAGAATCTTCATAAAAAAATCCTGATATATCTGATAAAATTTTTCCATATTTAAAAAAATCACCGATATAAAAATAGAATATCGGATATCAACGTTTTCATTTAGTGCACATACCTAAATCTTCCGATATTTCATTTCTTCCGATATCCGATATGATTTATGTTGTGACTAATTAATTTTCATATAAGTTCTTTCCCTTATGACTCCCGCTCCTCCATCATCATACACCACTCCCACCTCATATCGGAACTTTGGCATGTATCGAAAGTTTTAGTTTTAAAAGACGTTTGATAAAGTTAAAACCTCTCTGACAGATATGATTTAACACCTTTGATGTCAAGGCCCGATACTCCACGATTATTCCTTATGCCTCCCACAACATATAATAAAGTCGTCCCCACTTCATATTTAAAAGGCCTCCCTCTTACGAAAATTCAGGACTCTTAAATGAGCTCCCAAAAGCCACCTTGGCCCATATATATATGGGACCAACCACCACTAATAAATTGACATGACATGTGTCTCATGTTAATTTTTTAATTCATACTCATTTAAAATAATTTATATTTATTTTAATTAAATTAATTTTATTTTAAGTTTATTAATTTAATAATGGTAAA
>APFE030536963.1:311431-332061 GCA_000404065.3 Pinus taeda
AAAAGAATAGTTCCAGGATTTAATCACAGATTACCCTGAACTCAATCTAAGCTATTCTAAATGTTTTTCTTCAAGTTATAGTAATAAAGGTGTAATTCTTAAATGCTACCCTTTCACACTATACTTTTCACAGTGATTATTGTTTTAGGAATTCAAGTCTGCTCCTGAGGAATACATCTCCTTCTCACACCCCAGCTTAGTGGAAAATTCTTAATTGCTTTTCACTGGTTGTTCACATTCCACCATCATAAATTCAAGTTTGTTTCGTGAAGTACCTAAATGGCCCTGTAACTCCATTTGCTCAAACTCAAGATCTCAAGAAACCAGTAGCCATAGACTCCATTGCCCAATGGACTAACTTTATCTGCAGATCTCCACTTTAAGTACAGAAAGACATCCTTCCAACCAAACATAAACCAAAAACCTTTACTTCATAACTAGCCTAATATCACCACAGAACAGAGACAAACCTTATAGAGAGAGCCCTCTCTGATTACAGCTGGTCTAGGAGCTATAATCCAAAGATTGGTTAGTGGTTACCCCGGCCGTATTCCCTTGGGAGTCATAGGGAACAACCTGGGTGTTAACACTTTCAAAATTCAATAATTCAACTTTTGAAAGTTCAAAGTTTTGTCAAGATGTCCAGGAACTTCAACTTCGGTAGATGGTTATGTCAGGATCTCACAATCTTGATGAGCTCTCTAAACTATTTCAAATTAGAATTATCTTGCATAATTATTTTCTCAGCGTTATTTCATTGGATGTAAGCTCTTTTTGAAGGATTTTCATCATTTTCGAGTTAATTTTCTTAATCCTCAAGATAGAGTTTTTGATCAGATAGAAGATTCTTGTATGGTTAATTCTTCTTTATGCAAATACCTTGTTTCAAATTCAAGATGGGAGAACATACCTTTTAAAGATGTATATAGCTTTGAATTTCCCAACCTGATTATCAGCAAAAAGATCATCATTCCCCAAAATATTGCTTCCTATAAAATCCTTCAATGAGTAATCAACTCCTCATATTTCTTGTCTATGTTTTGGAACCAATAATTTTCTTGGAAAAATCAATCCTTTTGAGGATCATTCAACGCTTGAATCATTTGGTGGATCAAAAACCTCATGCTGATATGGATACCAGATTCAATTTGAAATATATTTCTAACCTTTTGTCACCATGTTATTTTAATTGGTTTCCCATATTTACAAGGCCAACACTTATTTTCATTCCTTAAGATTTTGTATTAATGGTCTGGTATGGAATTGGAAACAAAGGGAAATAATCGATAATCAAGAGTCTTGTATGCCAATTCATAAATCTAGTCATAATATTGGTCCTAACAATTGTCACTCAATGAATCATTTTCCCACTATTATATCTGATGTCAATTGTTTTACATTGATTTATCTTGTTGAATCCATTGATCTTTATGATTTATCATTTCATTGTTCAAATACTTGTTAAATAGTTAAGGCACTTCAGCCTTTGTTGATGGTTATGTTAGGTCCTCACTATCTTGACAAGGCTTCTTAATGAGATCAGGTTATCTTTTATTTGCAAGATTATCCCCGTGATTCGAATGCGCTAATTGAAAGTTAATTCTCCCAAGAGTTTCAGGGTTTTCAAAGGATTGTTTTGAATTCCATGATCGGATCTATGATTGGATGGAAACATCCTAATTAGCAAGTTCTATCGCTAATATTAAGTTTCACTCTTTCACGTTGTTTAATAAGAATGAACATACAAACAATGGTACATTCACAAGAATTTTTTTAGGTTTGTATGATTTTTTTTATAATCTAAAAGTTAATGCTATAGGTTGGTTAATATTAGTTCTTATGGCACATCTTCTTGCCTTTGGTAAAGACCTTCTACCTCTTGTGCAAATGATTCATGATCATATTTTTATTTTTGCACATTGATTTATATTGTTTTTAATTGCTCGTATCTTTCTATTTGTAGGTTTGGAGTAGCTTTTATGGCTACAATGGAAATTTCACTATACTTAACCCTAACCTTCTAGACATTAAGATTAGGAGTACGCATGGTTTCATTTTAGCTTTCTTTTGCATTGAATACACCTTCCATTTTTCCTTACATCGTTTTTGTGCCTTTTCTTTATCTTTTGCTTATTGTCTTGCATGTTGCTTTTGTTTTGAGTCATGCATTTGCTTGTTCTTTTTCTTTTGTCCTTATTGCTTTGTCATGTATTTTCTTTTGTGTTTTTTTCAATAAGACCATGAATGAAAATTTCTCTTGTTTGGCTCAAAATATGATGTGGATTTTTTTTTTAAAGGCAATTGTGATAACAAACAACTCTTGGCTAACATGTCTTCCTCTTATTTGTTTTGGCCTACAGATCTCTAAGGTCAATGATGTCTCAACAGAAAATATGATTCATTCAACCAAAAATCCATAAGTAGAACCATGATTTCCATATCTATTTGAGTATATTCATTCCTTGACTCGATGCTATAATTGAATCGAGTTTTGCATTCCAATCCAATCATGTAGAGAAGGGAAAGGGGAAAAATAATGGTGAGTGTATTAATACAAAGGTATATAACTATCTCTGAAGGAATAGACTTTCTTGCTCTCAGTAAGTCGAGATCCCTCTTCTACCCTAGATATATAATCGTTGATAAAATTTCAATGAGCATAATGAAAATAAAATAAAGGGTGAAAGAAGAGAAAGGATTCCTGCATAGAGAGGTGAAGCAAGTAAATTCGTCGAGGTACTGAACAGGCTCGTTGGTAGTAGAGCAAAACCAGAGATGAAAAATAAGACTTTGACCATCTTAAACTCACAACTACATATTACCCTTCTCCTGGACCGAAACAATTGTGACATGGTAGGATTTGTTAATGTGTTTAACCGAGAAAGGGAATGCATACTATATCTATAACCAAGTTAAATGGGGAAGCCAAAGCAATCCACACTATGAATAAATTCTTCTTGAAAGATAGGACCATGTACATAAAGCTAGACCTAAACAGAGAAGCTATCGTTCTTCCAGTGTGTCGCCAAGTGTTGTTGCTGCAACAAACAACCTCCAAATGTTTTCCTACACTTGAATTTTGGAGCCTACTTTTGATCCTATGATTTGTTGTTCCTTGATTGTTATTAATTGCTTCATGATTGGTTGATGATTTATTAAGTGTTTAAGAGATTCTAATTGTAGAAATTCCCACTATAGATCAACAGATTATGCAATATACTAAAACACAATACAAGATCTACTTCTAGAACACTTTGCAGAAGCTTAATCAATTTGAGCACAATCAATGAGAACACATATAACTGAGAATGAGAAGCAATCACACATAACACAGAATAAATAATCGAGGGAAAGCCTCAGCCTAAAACCCCAACTCTGTATTATCATACAAGTGGAAAACAATCACAAAATTACACAAAGCCTTAGCTTGGAAGCCAACCAACCCTCAATATAATCCCTCTGTTGCTCATAGACAGTCAAAGGCCTCTCTCAAACCTTCTCCTTTGCCCTCCAAGCCTCCTATTTCTTTGCGCAATTTTCCTTAGGGTTCAGTGCAGCCACTTGTGTGAATTGGCCTCTTCACACACTCACTAACCTCTGATCTAACTGCGTAATCTTGAAGGAGATAAATCCTTCTCCATGAATGATTTTTATTTATAGGAAAAATCCATCCAACTGATATTACACTATCCCTCCTCTGATCTCAACTGGGTCTCTGTCTGAACTGACATGCATGAGTTATTCATGAGAGAATATTCAATTATTTGAAGAAGAGCAGTTATATGCAAGCATGCATTAACTAACTGAACTTAATTTAAACAGATTGTTTAAATCAATCTAACTGGACTTGACTCAGTTAATTGAGCCAACTAATTACAACTCAAATTAGAACTCATCCTTATCTCTTTAACTGATGGATAAATTCCTCAATTAATGGAGAAACTGTTGCATGTCCTCAAATAGACTTCATGTTTGATTTTTCACAACTAATTAACTCACAGTGAATTAATTTAATTTATTTTGGAACAACTGTTAAGTTCAAATTCGAATTTTACTTCCTATTTTTGGTCCAGGGACTGACTAAAATCGGAATCTATACCAAACTGCTAAAAATAGCAATGATAATTTTAGCACTTCCATTTTTCATTCCTTGTTGCTCAATCCAACACTGGCACCCAAACTGTTATTTATAGCAGTGCTATTTTTAGCACTTCCATTTTTAGCATTTCTTGTTGTTATTTTCAACACTCCCTCTCAATAAGAAAGGCATTCAACTCGAACCCAATCCTGTACCTTTGGAGTGCTCTGCTTGCAACACTTATCCCAAGTGTGGTTGCTCCAACAACTCTATAAACAAAAAAAACTCCCAACTGACCTCTCCGTTGGGCTAGAAACATACTCTAATGTTGAAGCTCTACTTGCTGCTGACAAGTGCTCCCTCTCTGACCTTTGAGCTACTGCAAAACTCCATGCATCTCGCACCATTTCACACCTCTCTGTGCCATCCTACACTAGCGCAACACTCTTGTGCCTCTCACATTGTTGCAGCCTGCTAGCTCTACATAGTCCTGGTACTCCTGCGCTTTAGCTCTCTTTGCCGCTCCATCCACACCTGTCTCTACCCAATCAACCAGTCCTGCTACTCCTCGTCGGGGCTCTTGTAGCAAAGTTGAATCAAACAGGTTGGGTACCTCAAGGATCCTGCCCCTATTCCAACCTTCTTGGGACGATCACTCCACATCACCCCACCTCCTACCTAGAGGTATGGATGCATGTGATCCCTCTACCCACCTGGCTCGAAATTTCCCCCTACTAGAGGTCTTTGCATGAGTAGATGTCTCTACTTGATATCCTCTTAGCTTGTCTAGTTGTGGCTGCTCCACAACCTCCTGAAGTTGCTTCAAAAATCGTGGCTCCTCCACAATCGTCTGAGACTTCTTCTGGCACTGCACGTTGAGAGGTAATGTATTCTCCCTCTCAACCACCAAGTATCCATCAGTTAACTTGCTCCTCAAGGCTGTACATGCATCTTGAACCTCAAGAGCATATAGGTTCTTAACCCGTGAATCGATCTGCTTCACCTCTCTATTGATGATGTGTCTAAGGAAAACCTTTCCCTTACTGAAGACTACATCATAGCCTCTGTCTTCCAACATCACGATCGACACCAAATTTCTCTTCACTCCTAATACATACTTGACCTCGGTTAAGGTAATTCGAGCTCCATGCTCCCTCTGAAAAACAACCGTGCCTATACCTGAGACACTATATTTTTTATCATTACCCATCGCTATGAGTATCTGGAGATATTTCTCCTCCAAAGTACTGAACAAACTCTTGTCGTTGTTCATATGGAAAGAAGCTCCACTGTTAATAAACCAACCACTTCCCACCATGGATGAAAGCATGCATGCGAACAGTGTGAAATCCAACTCGAATTGTGAGGCCAGTGCCTCACCTTCTGATCCTTCCACGTATCCCTTCTTGGATTTCCTCAATGGACAATTTGTAGCAAAATGGCCCACGTCATGACAGTGAAAACATCATACTTTCGATTTGTTAAACTTCTTGCCACCTTGGGAAGAACTGGATTGGGAAAGAAAATCCTTGTCCTTCCCCTTCTTTGCCTTACTCACTAAGGCGCAGTTTTCTTCATCCTCCATGGATGAAGAACCATCTCTAGTGTTGCTTCTTATCTCCCCCTGCATCAGATCTGACCAAATTCATTCCCAATCTGGAAGTTTCTCTCTTCCATTAACTGAATCCCGGTAGCTATGCCATCTCTTAGGAAGACCGAGGAGTGCAAGACTCACCATGTCATCTTCAGCTGTCGCGATCCTACACTTCCAAGCTCATCCCTGCGTGTGGCGAGCTTGTTCAGATACATAGAGATCGTGTCGCCCTTTTCACACTTGATCTTCCAAAGCTTTTCCTTCAGCGCGAGCTTCCTTTGATCGCTACTATTCTGATATAGATCTCTCAATGTTTTCCACATTGAAAACGATGTCTCCTTCCCATGGAGGCTCGAGACTATGTGGTCTCGAACTCCCTCTAGAAGAATCCTCCTTGCTCTAGCCACACATTTCCTCCATTCCGCCAATTCAATAGCATCAGTCGGCTTGGGGACTTCTTGATCAATGAAGTCCTTTAGACCATTATCCTCCAATACTACTTCCATGTGATCCTTCCAGGCTATATAATTTGAACTACCATCAAGGGCATATTCGAGTCTTAAACCATTAAATGCCATAGGTGAAATAGAGATGTCATAAGAACTCGATTTCTATATTCAGGAATCACAAACTTCGAACTTCTCCCTTCTTGTATATTGTTCTTCCTTGATCACCTTTGCTCTGACACCATGTAGAAAATTCTCTATGGATCAGCTAGCTCTAATATCATGTAAAAATTCCCACTGTAGATCAGCAGATTATGCAATATACTTAAACACAATACAAGATCTACTTCTACAACACTTTGCGGAAGCTTAATCAATTTGAGCACAATCAATGAGAACACATATAACTGAGAATGAGAAGCAATCGCACATAACACAAAATAAATAACCTAGGGAAAGCCTTAGAATAAAACCCCAACTCTGTATTATCATACAAGTGGAAAATAGTCAC
The DNA here is from genome assembly GCA_000404065.3 of Pinus taeda. Lineage (NCBI taxonomy): Eukaryota > Viridiplantae > Streptophyta > Pinopsida > Pinales > Pinaceae > Pinus > Pinus taeda. The sequence goes on from APFE030536963.1 coordinate 318,061, forward strand.
AAAATTACACAAAGCCTTAGCTTGGAAGCCAACCAGATCTTAGTATAATCCCTATGCTGCTCATAGACAGTTAAAGGCCACTCTCAAACCTTCTCCTCTACCCTCCAAGCCTCCTATTTCTTTGAGCAATTTTCCTTGGGGTCCAGTGTAGCCACTTGTGTGAATTGGCCTCTTCACACACTCATTAACCTCTGATCTAACTGCGCAATCCTGAAGGAGATAAGTCCTTCTCCATGGATGAGTTTTCTTTATAGGAAAAATCCATCCAACTGATAGTACATTGTCCCTCCTATGATCTCCTGTCTGAACTGACATGCATGAGTTAATCATGTGAGAATATTCAGTTATCTAAAGAACAACAGTTATATGCAAGCATGCATGAACTAACTGAACTCACATTAATTTAAACAAACTGTTTAAATCAATCTAACTAGACTTGACTCAGTTAACTGAGCCAACTAATTACAACTCAAATTAGAACTCATTCTTATCTCTTTAACTGATGGATAAATTCCTCAATTAATGGGGAAACTGTTGCATGTCCTCACATAGACTTCATGTTTGATTTTTCACAACTAATTAACTCATGGTGAATTAATTAATTTATTTTCAAACAACTGTTAAGTTCAAATTCAAATTTTAATTCCTATTTTTAGTCTAGGGACTGACTAAAATAGGAATCCATCTCGAACTGCTAAAAATAGCAATGTTATTTTTAGCACTTCCATTTTTCATTCCCTGTTGCTCAATCCAGCACTGATACCCAAACTACTATTTATAGCAGTGCTATTTTTAGCACTTATATTTTTAGCATTTCTTGTTGCTATTTTCAACAATAATTGTTGAATCCATTTTCTTACACATGTTCAACCTTTGATGCATTCTCAAGTGCACCTCTTTCTAGCAAGCTTGAAATTCAAAACCCACCCTTGCAAATAGGACTGCGTCATTCTCCATAATAGTGCTTGCGCAACCCCTAGAAGTAGTGCATTGCATGGTCCCTGATAACATTTCCTACACAATATTTAGAGACATTGCATTATGCACAACTCCTAGATAGTGCATTATGAAATCCACGCCTACAGTTAGTGTGCAACTATAGTTGACAAATTCTCTCATTCTTAGTTTCAATTATGCCATCACTTGATTGAGTTTTCTCAATTGTTGCTTTTGCTTTCACAAGTATCGTTTTCACTTTTGTGACTATCATTTTTTGTTTTCTTCCAATTTAAAAATGTGTCACTTTTTTGTATCTTAGCTATAGCATGTGTCGCTTTCAAATTCTCTAGCTTTTGCAAGTGTCATTTTCACTTTTTCTTACTGTCACAATTATTGCTTTAACTTTTTGTATTTTTGCATGTGTTGCATTTTAGTGCACGATTAGAGGCCACTCTAGTGCATTATTCTGCATTAGTTTTTCGTATATATCATAATAATATGCATTAGACACTCTCCCATATCTTAGCACACTTTCTGGTTACAGTAAAAAATCTTGGCATAACTTGTATTCTAAGTGTTACAAAGTGACGCTTCAATTGCCTCACTTAGAAATAATTATTGCTTTGTTGTCATTCCAAGGTATGCATGCAGATTTTGATTTTTTTTGTATCTCTTTGGTGTGTGTTGATGTTATCTAAGTGTGAGATCACCATTTTGGGACTTGTTTGCATGTCTGGTTCTCTCTTGTCTAATTAATCCCACACTTAGCCATTTTGGAGCTTTCATTGTATTTGCAGCTTGCTCAATCTTTGACCAACATTTTTTCCCCTTGGAACTATGCATTGCGCAGTACCAATCCCTAGTGAAGCATCCTCTACCTCTTGAAATTGTGCACTATGTAGTCTTAGAGGATAGTCTTCCTCCACCAACACATAGAGCAACCTTGAAGCTTAGGCCATCAATCTAGTTACCTAACCTTGAAAACTATGAAATTCATGTTCTCTTTTGACCTAGATTATGAATTTCACAGTTACAGTGGGTTTGAGGCCTCTATGTCTCACTAACTTTCATAACTACGTAGTTCCTAAGCTTTCCCTTCAATTACTATGCATTGTGTAGTTTTAGTAAGCAACATTTCCTCCTTATCTCTCTAAGGAGCTCAAATGTGAAATTATCTTCATCAAGTGGGCCTCCCACTACACATTGCATAGTTCTAGTGAGAAAGGGATCACTTTTGGGTTATTGAATTCCTCAACTGCTCAACTGACTAAGCTTGTCTCTCAATCATTGCGCATTACACAGTTACAATGAATAGTCATGCTTCTCATGTTGACTAAGACCCCTCACTATGCAAGTCCTAACTTGCTCCCTACTACACATTGTGCAGTTTCAGTGGATAGTGAGACCTTCTCCCCAATCCCTATAATTCCCATCCACACAATCTTTGTCTCTTCCTTCTTGGGCACTCCTAACTATATATCATCAGTTAACAGGCTCAATACATTTTCTCAACCTAGACACCCTCATTGCACAAGAAGACTTGTCATGCCATCCTTTACTATGAATTGTGTAGTTTTAATTAGTAGTAAGGCATCTCTAAGTTCCTATAGCCCTCAACTGTGTAATTCCCAACCTTCTTCTCTCAAAACCCTTGCTTGTTGCCTCATCTCAATCAACATTTTCCATGAGGGAGAAGAGGTAGAATATGTTGTTTCTAGACCAATTTTGGCTTTTCATGAGTGGTATCCATTTGTAGGTATCACCATTACAACATGACAAGATAATTAATAAGAGAAGCCATCTAGGAGAGGCTACAGGGGAACACTTATGAATAAGGAGCAAAGGAAGAATCATCATGAAGAATAAAAAGGGATATTGGATCAAGACAAAGATGTCAACTTGGAAGGTCCCAATACTCATCCAAATTCTTTGGAGGATGAAGATTAAGAATAAGAAAAGATCCATATTGAAGAAGTCAAATTCATAGAAACAAAGGGAAGAGCTTGGAATTTACACATCATCATGAAGTTCCATGTCATCATTCCCAAGTCATGGCATGTATAAGTGTCATCACGATGTCATATATGTCAATGTGTCTTGCCACATCATTTATGGAATGTAATGATTGTATCTTATAAACTGAGGAAATAGAAAATGTGTGGAATACCAAGGGTCCCACATGGAATATGAAGGGTTACTTGAAAGGTATAAAGTCATGTAGAAGCCTAAAGGTCACTTAAGAATTTGAAAATTCATAGTAGAAGCTCAAGAGTCACAAGGAAGATAAAAAAGAGTCACATGGGAGGTGGAGATTCGCCTCATTTTCTATAAATACACCTTCATAACTCAAGAAAAGGGACTTTGAGACTTTGAAATTTTCACCTTGGTTTCTCTAGTTTGGCATAGGAGAGAAGATATTTTTTTGGAGGAGAAAATGGTGACTTAGTGTTCCACTATTGGGACTAGTGTGGCAACATTGTAATTGTATATCTTGGGACTTTCACTTAATATATATATCTCTTAGATTTGACCGACTTTCATGCATATTTCGTGAATGATTGTGAGATTATTATTTCATTGTTTATGATGTATGTTGATGTTAACACATACTAATGAAAATGAACTATTTCATTGGCTTTAGTATGCATCTTGTTGAATTTGCGTTGTCACTTGCTTTCATTATCGTTTCCATCTTGTGAACTAATTCACATGTTAATCAATGATTCTTTCATGCTTTTGCATGTCTATTCTATAATAGTAATATTACTTTTCTTCTAGAGGTTCACTCTCTCTTGCCTTGTCGTGAAAGTACCTTATATACATTGCAATTGTATGCCTCACAGTGTCAACTTACTTACTTTATTTAAATATTTTTTGTATAATATTTTTATGTTGATAGTTGTAGCCAAGGAAAATTCCTAAGGATAATGGCAACCAGCTGCATTTATAGTTGGGGATCCTACTCCAAATGATATTAGCTCTCATTGGGACTTCATATCGAGGAGATCCCCCTAGTTGACATATTTCTAGCACTAACAACAGGAACCTAAGCAACATTTATAATTTTTTATTCATTCAAGCTCATAAGCTCTGTTTTGAGGTTTCCTTGGAACATCTAATAACAAATTCATAGCAAATTGATTATCAATATTCCAAGAACAAAGCCTACCATGCTCCAACTTTGGTATGTTAAAATAAAATCTAATTTTTCATTTCCTGACATAGCTCCTTATATAGATTTCCTACTTTTAAAATTGATAATTTAATAATGTTGACTAAATAACATAATCAAGTGTTATCCCTTTTCAATAATTTCATGATGTAACATTAATTTCTCTTCATGTTGCCAATATTTGTAGGAAACAATTAAAACTATATAAGTAACAAAATCAAGCATGATTCCTTTTTCAAACATTACATCACAATTTTTAAAGCTTCATGGGTATGCCACATCTTGCAAATTCCAAACCTTAATCTAGAGAACATTATATTATCAAGAGTAAGCCCCTTTCTTGACAATCCAAACTAGCCAATTTAGTGGCAAGCCCCTTCTTTGATTCTTTTTTTTAATCTACCATATACATTGTCTACTCCCTATCACTTCTTCTGCTTCATAACCTACAATTAGGGAGCTTAAATAGAAAATTCTTGTAGTATAGTACAACTCTTAAGCATGCAACCAATCAAATATCTAGTTGTATCAAGAGATTTCATTTTACTGTGAACCACAATTGCAGCCCTATAACCATTCCAAGTAGGTTTTACACTATAAAAATATAAATTTGAGCAAGCCTATCTAAGCTACTGATCTTAGTACAAAAAACTGAGAAGGCAACAAATTGCCCAGCAAAAAAAGAAGCAAAATTATTTTTGTAGCTGCAACTCCCTTTTCAAAGACCTATTAAATCTTGTTTTCTTGTAGTCTTTCCAACATTTGTATCGTGGATTCTTCCTCCAACTATGATCCCAAATACCCTTACAAGTATAATTGATTCATTCTCCCATGAGGGCAAGGAAGTTAACTCAAATTCCTTATGCTTGACATAATTAGCATTTAGGAAACTTTGTCATGAGTTTCTTGCTTTCCCTTTTAACTAGCAACAAGTGTATACCTTCTTAATCCTATAGCTTTCTCATGGAGTTCTCCTAGATTTCTTACCCAATTTCAGAATGTTGGCTCTTCCATAGTGTTCCCCTCATCAACTTTCTATTAACTATCTATTTATTGAATTCTAAAACTTGGGCTAAAAGTTATGCCCTTCAAAAGTTTAGCTTTCTAAGCACAATTTCCTTCTTATACTTCATGCAACTATATCTGGATTATTTTGTAGAATTTTGACTTTAAAACCAAAACTTTGGGTTTATCAATGCATTCTTCTCGTTAATAGATTTTTATTGATTATTTACTTTCTTGATTCTCACTTTTGGGCTAAAAGTTATGGCTATGAGAATTCTGGGTTGTTTTTACATAATTTTTTCTAATTGCTACAACTTAAAAATTCAACGTATGGTTCATAATGTGCTTGTAACTATTTTTATGTCTTCTCAATCCTATCCTGAGCACTCCCCTTCTCTTTTTTCTCTTCATTTTCATTTCAAATAGCCCAATCGGTTGACTTAACTGCCCATGGTTGGTTAGCACCAAAGCACTCAACAACTAACATGACCTCCCACATTGCCACACTAGTCTGCACATCCAACATTTCGTCATGTTATTATATTATATAAATATTTTATTTATTTATTTTACAAGCCACCCAACTTTTGATGTGCATCAATGACCATTGGAAATTGTGTGATTACCCCATCTTGTCCATTCTAATCATAAATCGAGATCATTGTATTACATGTCACCACATTATTCCCGATCATTTTCTTGAAAGGTATGTTGGAAACTTCAAATATACAAATCTTGGCATAGAATTCAAGAAGTATAGCCTTAATACAGACATGAAACTCAAGTCCAACTTCAATGACATACTTATGGATCACCAAACCCCGATTTTGCGCCACATGAATAACGCACGCCTTGAGAAAACTTTTGAAGATGTTTTAGTTGGCTTTATAGCAAGATATTTTGATTACACATATAAAATTTCACAAATGAAAATTCCAAATGCATGGGTCTAAAGTGATTTACAGGGTGCTTAGACTTTCGCCCAAATTATCTAATACGATCATAGCTTGCGACCAAGTGCTTGGCATAGGGCGTCTCCATGTGATGTGGACCCTCCAACCTATGGCCAAGATAAAATGTTGAGATTGATGTTTTATATGGTGCTAGCCCTAGTCTTGTGGGCCCTCTAACTCGATGTCCAACGTGCATCAACAAACAATGATAATTAAAAGGTTGTATTTCCACAGTTGACAGTGATTGTGCAGGGGAATGCCCCCATGATGTCACCTTCAACGATCCTGCCACCTAAGAAAAAAATCATAATGCTCTTGCCAAAAGTAAACAACATATCTAGCAAGGTTTCTCAAAACAATGTAGAGAAAAGAGAAGCTATTAAGGGTCTCGAATCAAGTAAAAAAAAAAAAAAAAGTGTTTTGTAGCAAAGAAAGAAGACAAAAAAGCAGATTACATGAAAACAAAGGCATATATAGTCCCACATCAACACTATTAATGTGGTCATTGGGGCTATATGTGGAAGAGCTTATGAGCATGAAAAGGAGACTCGAAATTTTAGAAGTGAAAATGTGGTATGAAGGCAACAAAGTAAATGAAATTGTGGAGTTCAAGGGGAAATTAGAGAGAGAAAATAAAGCTCTTAAGGAAAAAAATTGCAAACATGCAGGGTAAAATTGAAGAAGGGCAACAAGAAGTGGCTACCTTGAATCAAGAATTAGAGTAGATCAGGGTAACTGACCTTGAGAATTTAGAATTGGTAAAAGAAGAGGACACAACACAAATAAAGGAGTTTAATATAACATTGGCCGAACTGGAAGCTAAAGAAAATCAACTAAAAGATCATATAGAAGAGGCTAAATCATGGTCACAAGTTATAGGTGGATCAAAAAACAATAAAAAGGGAATCATTGAGAAGCAAATCAAAATTAAAATAAAATAAGAATAAGAGAAGCAAGGCAAGGCTACAAATATCATTATCAAAGGGTTGAGAAACTACAGTGAAAATGAAAGGATTGACATCTTAGCAAGGGACTTCCTTAAAGACTAATTAAAGTAGATAGGGTGTATTCATCAAGCAAGCAGCATCATAAAGAAGGTAGTTGGAGGAAGATATAGACATGTAAGCTGGTATCTTGAGGAGTATAGATGATAAGAATATGATCCTTAGAAATAGAGGATTGCTTAGAGGCACACGCATTTACCTAGATGAGGACTTGACTCTTGCTCAACAATATCAACAAAGAAATGAATGGGAAAAGTGAAAGCAACAAGAAATGAGGGAAAGTGGACATGGTTGAAGAACGAGAAATCTCAAATCAGTGTCTGGTTCCTAAATAAGAAATAGGAAATAGGGGCCCCACTGAACTACTTACAGGTAGTAAGTTGGAATTGCAGAGGTTATCCATGGAGAAGAGGCTTGGGGTTGGGGCCCATAGAAGAGGGGAAGGATATTATCATTTTTGTAGAAACACATGAGCATGATGGATGCAAGGTTCCATATTTTTAGGGTTACAAGAAGATTTCAATTTGGAACAAAGGGAATAAGACGTGCAAAGGACACAGGGGAGTCGCAGTGCTAATAAATGAAAAATGGCGTGGAATTGTAAAAGTAGGAAAAGAGGATCTGAATAAACAATACATTTAGCTGCAAATAACAGAAAAGGAAGTTACTTTTGGGTTGGCAGCTTGTTACTTTTCCCCAAAAAACTCAAATATATATAAAAGAAGAAATTTAGACAACGAAGGCTTGTATGCCTCATTGAAGAGAGAAATATCTTTATTGAGTCCTCTTGGGGAAATATTATTAATAGGTGACTTTAATGCAAGGACAACTAACAATCAATCCCTCCAGTTGAGAAATGAAGAAAGAGGAGAAAACAATCCCCTATGATTAGAAGAAAGGGGTGGTCAACCTTGGGAAAGGGATTCACAAGATGAAAATGAGGGTGTGGTGCACTTTGGGGAAGAATTACTAGAGATTTGTAGTTTGTTTGGCATGGTTATCTGCAATGGAATGAGAAGGTGGCCAGCTCAGGAGATATCACATACGAAACTTACAATGGTAAAAGTGTGGTAGATTATGTAATATGCTCTCAAAGTTTCACCTCTAGACTGTTGAAGTTCGATATTCGGGATTGTCCTATCGAAATGAAATCAGATCATGCCCCTCTATTTGTTAAGCTGGCTTTTTCCCATAGCAGTCCACACAATAGGAAAAAACTTAGAATACAAAATAAATCTCTTTACAAAGGAAAAATCCTCGTAAATCATGAAAACATGGAAAGATTTAGCACTGCTCTTAAGAAGAAATTCAAACTATAGATCATGGTGTGGAAAATAAGATAACCAATGAGGTGGGTTGTCATGTTCATTGCAGTTTGTTGATCCCAACAATTCACAAGGCCTTAAGCGCATGCAAAAGTTTCCACCCTAAGAAGGGATTTGCAAGTACCTTTTCAACAAATCCACAGTATGATGAAGAATGCAAGGCAACCAAGAGATCTCAAAATGGAGCAAAGAAAATAAGAAAAATATGAAAAATTAGTAAAAATGTATATACATACATACATATATATATATATATATATATATATATAATAATATATATATATAATTATATATATATATATACATAATATATATACCAAGGGATTTTGGAAAGATCTAGAACAAGGGAGAAAGCATATTGAAAACAATATTACAAGTGGTCAATAGTGGCTAGAGTATGTGAGGATCCTCTATGAGCGGGTGCATGAGACAGATGCTCCCCCCATAGTGAGCACTTCAGTGGAACTATTCATAGAGGGTGATATCAAGTAGGGAATAAAGAATTTAGCAAGTGGTAAAGTAGAGGACATAGATGATTTTACAACTGAATTCGTAAAATGGGGAGTTGAGCTCCTTTCTCCTCACTTAAAAGGTATTTTCAATGAGATCATCCAAGAAGACTTTCTGGGAGAGTGGACTACTAGTGTGGTTATTCCTCTCTTTAAGAGTGGAGATATCAATAACCCTTCTAACTACCACACCATTTTGGTCAAACCCCTCATGGGAAAGATCTTTGGGAGCATGATAGAATGAAGAATCAGCATTTGGGCGGCAAGTGAGAGAAAAAGGGCAAAAGGAAAAGCAGGCTTTAGACCTAGGCACTCTATCATTGACCATTGCATCACCCTTAAACATTTTATAGAGAAAGTTTGGGACAAGCAAGGTGAAACAACCTATTGTTGTTTTTTGGACTTCAAGAAATCCTTTGACACGATGCCTAGAGATAAAATATGGAATAGAATGGAAGAGTTGGGTGTCCATTTGAGTATAGAGCAGTAGTTCATAAATTGTATGAGAAGGTTATATCTAAAATCAAAACAAGTGAAGGAATGTCTGAATGTTTTGGTAGCGATGTTGGTGTTAAACAAGGATGTCCTCTATCCCCCACCTTGTTCATTTTATATATTGATAAGCTAGAATATTGGTTAAGCAAAGTGGATGGAGAAGGGGTTCATCTAGCAAGCTATGTGGTAAAGTTTCTTATATACGTAGATGATCTTATTCTAATATAAAAAACAGTGCATGGATCAAGAGAAAGATTTAAAGTCCTTAGAACACTTTTTTTAGGAGGTTGGGATGAAAGTGAACATTAACAAGACCAAAATCATGATTTTCTCTTTAAGTAGAAAAGACTAACCAAGCACTTTTCTTTTCGAAGGTAGTCCTCTAGAGATAGTGAAGGAATACAAATATCTTGCGATTAACTTCCACCATAAGGTCAATTGGGAGACTTGTAGGATGAAAAGAATTCAAGGAGGATGGAGAGCCTCATACTTACTCCAAAATAGGTGGAGAAAAGCTAAACTTTGGGATTGGAAAACCAAGAAAACTAGTTTTGGCTTGTTGGTTATGCCAGTTGTTCTCTGCAATTGTGAGGTATGGGGAAGTAACATGTCAACTTGTAGTTGAAGACGATTAGAAGGAATACATAAACAACTAATTACTAGAAATCTCAAATTTAAAGCCACAATCTTGTACAAAATCCTTTTGGCTGAAGCAGGTAGTTTTCCATTGGAGGCAACAACAATAACCATGTTAATAAGCTATTTAAAGAAGGCTAAAATAATGGATAAGCAACATTAGCTTGAGATAGCTATGGAAGAGGAATTAGATCGTAGGAAGAAAACCTGGATGAATAAAAAAAAAGTAGTTAAGTGGGATATCAAGCTGCATGAATGTCCTAGCACCAACAAAGAAATAAAAAAGTTGTGATGGAAAATTTTAGGACTCCCATGTAGACTAATCATAATGGACGTAAAAAACATACTACATAAAAGAGTTCAATCCAACTTGTGACCATGGGGAGAAAATATATTTAGGGACAACTATTAAAGTAAAAGCAAGGGTGCTAGTGGCACAGTTGAGGACATGGTCACATCACCTCAGATGTGAGACTAGTAGGTGGAATATTCCCATGGAAGTTTGCAAAGAGAGAACTTGCATTTTCTGCGATAAGGGTGTTATGGAGACGGAATGGTACTTTGTCATGGATTGTGTATCCTATGAGGATATCCACAGTCAGTATGAGAACAATCTAAAGGTTGACAACATGCTATATCTACTTGATGAAGATAAGATCAATAAGATTTCTAGCCTTCTAGTCAAGACTCATAACATAATATATGAAATTGAAAAGAATATGAAGATGAGTTGAGGTTGTTATTATCTCGGTCCCTTAGGTTTTTTAGCCTCATGGATGTCAATTAAAATCATTCATTCATTCATTCAATGCATCCACCCTCATGATCAACCTGGCCCACATGAAAACTCACCCAAGTTACATCACACCGACTGTTGACATGTGGCACCATCTGGATGTCCCTAAGTGACCGATGATGGTGAAGACCTTGAAAAGATTAATGATGTAGGGGAACTATCAAGATGTAAGTAGTGTGCCCATTAATTTGACCAAAATACTCAAGGGATAGCATGGCCCCCATCGATTTGCTTACATGGTGGCCTCTTGTTGCATATCAAGTTTCAAAGGCATCCATCTAAAACCACCTTTTGGGATTCTAATACTACCTCATCGGGTGGTTTTGAGGCTTGGGAAAACTACTCATGCTAGTGCCTGATACCACTCTTACCGCTCCAGTCTAGAATTCACTCCATGCCCAAACTTAAAAACCCACCACTTTCTTCAAAGTATATTTATTGTTTTATATTTAACATACATGTTGATGAAGTTGTTTCCCACTGAATCGTGTGGTTCAAACTAGGTTTGAACCACATGAAAATTAATGAATTTCCCTTCTGACCGAAATTTCATATTGTCACATTCCATAAGGATATGAGCATATACTAATGTGTCTGCAAAGATGCCAAGTTGGTACATGCAATTCAAAACACCTCATGCTTCTTTTAATCAACCCTTCACATAGATCCTTATGTTATTATAGCATTCATTTAACACCTTCCCACTCTTGTGCATTTTCATTAATTTATTTTATGTCGAATTAATTATGACATTGAACCCAATAACCTTGCAATTGTTTGGCTTAATTTAGGACTTAGGTACCATCATAGAGGCATGCGTTTCATTTATCTATATCGCCCATTGGATGTTTTCTTATTTGAACATCAATGTGATCATTTTATTCTTGGAAATAGTGGAGATAAGTTTCCATAAATATTGTCCTTTATTACATAACAGATCAATAATTCCCATCAAGGCATCAACAATAATAATCCCACTTGGATTACACATGTACACATTATATAAAAGCCCACATATACACATTGTATAAAGGCTCTTTGAAATATGGTGATTGGGTAGTCTACGAACATGTTGATCATGCCTACTCAATGTGACACTTTCTGTAAAAAGAATTGTACCCACTCATATTAAAGCTCGATTACATAATCTTAATAAACATTGGTTCCAAAAAAAATTGAAGACCAAAAAATGTAAGCTTAAGATGGTGTTGTTAACCCAACATGAATCTAAAAAAACATAAAATACTATGTCAGCGAGAATGCCATCATAAGCACATGGTCCTTCAATGTATATAGATAACACTGGATCTCTTTGGTAAAACCAAATTTTTGGTTTACTACACCACTATCCCACCAACCTACAAACTTGTATTGAGTGCACATTGTGGTTTCCAAAAGAAAATACCACCTTATAACCATAGTTCTGACAGGGATTTTCCCATAAACCAGATGGAATTTCCTACAACCAAACTGACATGAATTTCCTGTCATGCCTGTATTCCTATATTGCCCATTATGGCTAAATTTCATGCACAAACCTCCAATTTCCAAACTGCAACACCCCTTAAGATTTGTTAGGTTCCCTTCTATGGTATATGTTCTAAAAAATTGGGGGAATTTACACCATTTCCACCATTGTGACTTTTTGTCAAGCAATTGGTGGGTATCCCATAAAATTTTTCCATGTAACCATCTTTGTCCCAAGCAATCCTAGTGCTACAACTTGAGCTCTAATACCACTCTATAATGTCCCCAACCCCCTATTGGGCAATGCTACCACACACCCACAACCAATATTACAAAATTTCTAGTAGAAGAATCAAAACACTAGAACATGTCCAAACCTTGGCTCATTTCCATAGCCCCTATGACCACACTAGCCCATGACTGGTCCTTTAAGTTCAATTAATACCATGTGTATCTATCAATTTATCTGTACTATTTTTGTCATGGTATGCACCTATACTTGGCATTAATTCATTAAATTATAGAATACATAGTTGAATAATTCATGCAATACCTAGCCATTATGTACCATGCATTAATTTTAATCACACATAAAATAAAAAATTAGACACATAAGATAAAATCATGCATATCAAAATCAATACACACAATTTCCAAACCCAAACTAGGGCTTATAAGGAAACATGACACATAAACAAAGTATAATGCTCATGAACACTTATTTGAAATTGAAGGTCAACTAGTTACAAACCTTCCATGTTCCACCCACCCATAGACCATGTAGTTCAAATCATTTAATGGTGAGTCATCCCTGAGATGTGGCCTCAACTCCATGGGAAAAAGTATATAAACTAAGTACCAGACATCAAATAGTGGATAAGGTATCAACCCCAACAACATCAACCTCCAACCACTGGCTCATGCACCCCCCATTAGCCTACACCCAAGTGGTGCACCCCTTCTCTGCACCTAGCAGTCCCTCGAGTCTCATGCCGCTGCCTTCTAAGGAACCTCACTGTCGGACAAGGATGATCTCAATGCTATGACTTTCAAGAGCTCTTCCTACTCTCCGGGGCTTTTAGGTAACCTTCTAGACCAAACCAAACAACACCTAGTCAATTAAAAAGCCCTAAAATATAGACTCATCGAATGGTCACTGTTAGGTCCCTATAATACATTTGGTATGGATTGTTTAAAGAAAGGCGTAGAAGCTAAGATGGATGGCATGGAAGCTAAGATGAATGGCATGGATGCTAAAATTGATGGAATGGATGATAAGATGGAAGAATTGAAGATAAACATGAATAAGTTGCTACAAGAAATGGTCACTAATGGTGAAAGGGTACTAAAGTAAACTCATGATAAGAACAAAAGAAATTTTAATCATGATTCCATATACTCTAATGTTGGATCGAAGACCCACCATATTCCAAAAATCGATATGAGGAAGTTTGATGGCAAGGATCCCACAACATGGATATTACAGATGAAACAATTTATCGATCTCAATAATGTGCCAAACACACAAAAGGTACGTATTGCAACTTTATATTTGGAACCAAATCAGTTTGTATGGTACCAATTGCTTTGCTCTCGTAAACAAATTATCACTTGGGCAATTTTTACGGAAGAATTGACAACACATTATGAGGATACAAAAAGCAACACTTTTTTTAGCCAATTGATAAGTCTCAAACAAA
>APFE030536963.1:362879-429731 GCA_000404065.3 Pinus taeda
TAGGCCTATCATTACCTATACCAGCTTCCTAAGCAAGTCTTAAACCTCAGCTCTTCATTTCAAGCTTGAGAAATGAGAGAAAGACATCAAAAAAGCAATGTAACTCTGGTTCCGCACTTTCTCTTACTTTTGCCTGCGAGCCCGCACCTTTTGTTCAAGTTATCTGTGTACTTATACACTCTGTATGTAAAGGGGAGGGTGCGTACCCCTGTAAAAGTCAAAAGACGCAATCTTTATCTTAAAAAACTCATCTTGGGTTAATTCTAGAGTTTTCTAGAAGCATTTGTTACGTGGATTGTTTTCTCCAAGTGGTTCATGCTCCCATAAGAGGACGAACTAATCCCTTGTTGAGAGGAGCTACCCCTTTGAAGGAGGACTCTATCCCTTTGAAGGAGGAGCTGGTAACTGATCTCCATTGCACTATAAATGGAGGCATTGGGTCAGTGGCCAGAGAGGTTAGAAGCTGAACTTTTGAGGGTAAATGCTAGTGAAATCAAGACTTCCTATTTGAGCTTAAGAGGAGAGATCACATACCTTTTTGGCCCCATTAGGGAGTGAGTGAATCTTGTCAAAGTAGAGGAGACTTCTTGTTGGACCCTGGAAGGAGGTTGTACAGCGTCAAGGCAAAGTTTGTAAGGTTCTTTTCTTTTGAATTAATACAATCAAACTCATTTTTCTCAAAAAGTATCTTATGCTATTTGTTTCATGGACTCCTTGACTTTCATGTTAAATATGTTTTATAATATTGGATATTAAGGTGCTATTTAATTGTTTTCCTTGTTTGTGCTTGCAGGTTTGCAACGAAGGAACTTACTTGGATCAAAGAAGCGAAGGCATCTCCAAACTTGTGTTGGACATGAGGTAGGCCCTTAAACACACTTGTTTCCCATTACTTATAAAGCGCATTTAGAGAAAGATAGTGTTTGGTTGGTTTGTTTTTCATTAGGTCTTCATTAGATTCTAGGAAGGTCTGTCTTGTCCGCAAGATCCACTGATTCCGCGTGACAAGTACCTCTTTATTTTTATCAAGCTTGAGGAGGATAACATATGCTTGTTGTATAATTCCACCCTTCGGGTGAATCCATCGCTATTTGATGCTTTAACGAGTCTAGCGAAGGTGAAACTCGGTCTTGTCTAGATGGACAAGCTTGTTGCTATTTGATGTTTTTAACGAGTTTAATGAAAAAGATAACTCATTCCTTTCCATGTTTATAGAGTTTGAAAAGGGACGAAAAGGAAACTCCAAAAGTTCTTTTTCATAGATTTGTCTCTCAAGTCCGAAAAAGCGTAAAATAATACAAGAGAGATATCATTTACAATCCGTTAACGAGCTGGAAAGGACAAGCGCTCGGAAATCTTTTCATATTTAGAGAATCTGAAAAGAGCTTAAAGAGGACTCCATTTTGAGGAATGAGGGGTGTCTAGGGTAGCAACTCATTCCGGTGATGTTGGAACTTCTCAAAACATGTTTATTAATGTGAAGAGGCTGGCTAATAAGACCACTCATTGCAACTGTTCCTCAAAAAGGGTAAAACAACCAAATGAAAGCGTATGATCGGCCAAAGAGATGGTGGTGATTGCAATGAAACAACCAAGGCTAAAAAGGCTGATAGAATGGAAATCACAAGTGTTAAAATGGAAATGGGTTCATTTTTACACAAGCTTGAACCATAGGGACCTATGCTTGGATTCAGTTTCATGTTTACACAAGCTTGAAACAAAAAACTATGCTTGAATTCAGTTTCATGTTTACACAAGCTTGAAATGAAAAAAACTATGCTTGAGATTGGTTTACATGCCCCTAGCATGATGAAAGGGAGAGTCTCCTGTAACCAGATGGAAGTTGTTGCAATGAAGCAAGACGGTTATCCAACACCTTTTTGGCTTCATCCAGATAGGGCCGAAGGTGAATGGGGTGATTCCCTTCACATAACCTATAGGTAAACTTAACTTTACCATTAGGTGCATGCCCCCCAAGCTTCATTACAGTCACCTAAGTAGACTACTCATGGCTATCAGGTGGATGGAATGAAAGTTCTTTTACGAGATCAAAGGAAAGACTTGACTGGGATTTTATGAGATCTAATCAAAGACTCGACTTAGAACTTGGGACCTTGTTTCATTTATTTAATGAGCTTGACACAAGACAAGGAACTCTACTCATATTCCTTGTTTCATTTTTTAAAGAGCTTGACACAAGACAAGGAACTTTGTTGTGACTCCTTGTTTCATTTTTTAACAAGGTTGACACAAGACAATGAACTATCCTCATCGACTTGTTTCATTTTTTAACGAGGTTGACACAATAAAAGAACTATCCTCCAAATCCTTGTTTCATTTTTTAATGAGGTTGACACAAGACAAGGAACTATCCTCATGGACCTGTTTCATTTTTTAATGAGGTTGACACAGTAAATTAACTATCCTCCAATTCCTTTGATCACAACTCATAAGTGGTCACGAAGGAGAGATCTGGTTCCAATGCCCCCAATACATGATGTACAACATCACTGAATTGATTGTCAGTTGATGTAGGTATGGAACAATTTGTCACATAATTAACCCATGGTGGGGATGATACCATTGGTACAAAAGGACCATTTAGGGAAGATGGTTGACTAAGAGCCATATTGGGACCGGGAAATGAAATCTAGTCAACGGTGACAATTCTGCATTCATGCGGGAAAGAAATCACTCAAAAGAGTGTTGAAACAACAGCTCCCATGCCATAAACATAGTCACGCGTAAGAAGTAAATTGTAATCTAATGGGCCTGAGACTACCATCACATTCAGATAAATGATTTTTCCTACCAAAGTAATGGTAACTGAGGGAGGATCCCTAAAAGTTGACTGGTTCCTCTGTTAAAGCCCAACATATTCTGGGTAACAAGCATAAGCGGTGGCGAACCAAGCACTTTCCAAGTAGTAGAGGAAAGGATACTCACTTATGCACATTCATCTATAATAGTGCCCAATATAATCATATCACAAACTTGTACTATGATCTGGAAAGGCACATAGGAAGGAAGACAAAAGCCTGCCAATTGGTTCCAATAAAGGAAGTGACCATACTACTTGGAAGGGGTATCGTAGAAACATGAGAATTAACCCCTTGAGTTACGAGAATGGGAGGATTTTCCTCCTATCTTGATGGAACATGAAGATTTCCCCCAAGCTCATTTGAATCTAAAGAAACAAAAATAACATGAGTAGTACCATATTCACTCTCTTCAGGAAGGATACGATTTACTGAAGGTGAAATTGGGTCAACTATTACGTCCAACTTTTGATTTGGGTCAGGTATAGACTCATAGGATTCACTTTCAGAGATAGTGAGTTCGACCGACAGTTGATTTTGGTCAGTCAATTCATCAAATAGTGAAGGATTTAGGGGGGGTTTCCTATAACCAGATGGAAGTCTCTGCAGTGAAGCAGAATGGTTATCCAACACCTTTTTGGCTTCATCCAAATAGGGACAAAGGTGAATGGGGTGATTCCCTTCACATAAACTACATGGAAACATAACTTTGCCCTTCTTTTCATGAACTTTACTACCACTAGTTGATGGTGTGTCACCAACATGATCTCGAGAAGTTGATGACATGGGATGTTTTGAACGAGAAGATCACTCTTCTAAGATCTGAGGAATATCAGGACAATTTCGAAGAAGATGGTCTCCCACACAAATTTTGCATGGATATCTAACTTTGTGAGGCTTGACGGACAATTATCATCATATGTTGCATTCAAAGCAATGGTTGCTTGATTGCCCCTCTGTTGAATTTGCTTCTTCTTCTTCTTCTTATTCCCTTTCTTCTTCTTCTTCCCTTTCTTCTCCTTCTTCCCTTTCTTCTTTTTCTTAGCCACATGGTTACTAGTACCAATACTTTCACCAGGCGAAGAGGAAGAAGGGGAGGAAGAAAAAACCGAGGAAGAAGGCAAAGGGTCAACTTTAGGATCAACTGGAGGTTGTTTTTGTCCAGTTGGAGGTGTACTTGATTGCAGAGAAATCATGACATTTTGAACCAAGGAGGTTGAAAACAACCATATTGGCAAGCCAATGGTAAATCCCGAAAGGGACAATGTAGCCATATATGGAGCACCAATTATTCCAAAAGAAGGAAAAGGACTAGGATTCCCATCAAAAGGAATTCCTTGATCGGTAGACTTTGGATTTGTCGCCATATGTCTCAACCTAAGATCAACTAAGGAGCGAGTGTGGAGGATGTTATCCGTGGTAAATTAATTTTTATTTTAATCAAATTAACATTAAAAAAAAAAAAAACAAAACAAAAGAGGGATGATCTAGGCAAAAGGATTACCAAGTAATTGTGAACTGCAGAATACCTCCTGGCGAACCAAGAAGTACAGGCAGGCAATCTCCCCGAATGTTGTGTTTGGTGTATCACAGTGTACAAGGTGGCTAACTCGATTACTTAAGGATGGATAGCAACCTAGATTTGTCCTCCCATATATACCCAAAGGTACGTGGAGGTCTAGCCCGTATAAGCGTTTTCTAATGCAAAACCACACAGTGAGAGCATTCCAATATACTTTAGATACTGTAACACCACCCTATATACCCAGAGATATGTGGATGAGCTACGATATACTCACGTAAGTGGAATGAGGTACCACACTCGGAATGTATTTCAGACAAGTTAGTGGCAACTGCTTTGTTTACGACACCAGAACACGTCTCTAGCCTAGACGTCTAAATGTTTTTCGTTAGGTGACAATGCTCCATTACGTAAATATAAATAAATTTTAAGTTGATCTTCTTTAGAATTTGCCTTTCAAGGTTCACCACGTGATGTATGTTTTCAATTCCTAAAATGCAGCTAATATGATAAGCATTCTTTCCATTCAATTTAACAATGAAAATCCTTAGCTAGTAGGGATAGAGCAATCCGAATTTTGACAAAGAGCAAAGAGCACATCTAATGCAATTTCCATAGCTATTCCTTTCAAGCATTCACAAACTACAATATGAATGATGCAAGTTTTTCTTTTCGAATCCCTTAATAATATGATGAACAAAAAGGAAAAAATGCACAATCGATCAATAAACTCTTTTCATAAAAATGACGATTTTGCAACAATTTATTTTCAAGGAAAGGAAGACTTTACGACACTTTCATTTCAAAGAAATGAGGAATTATGACACTTTCAACGAAAAGACTAATCATATGCACACATCAATCAATCGATCTTTCATGAATGAAGGCTTTACGCAATTCAATTTTCTAAGGAAAAGACGATTTTACGACACTTCCTTTCGACAAAGATCAATCAACTATATTCTAACTTTGACTATAGACTGATAATGAAAAAGAAAACATTAAAGAAAAATTAATCAATCCAAGTCTAAGTAGGGCCAGCTAAGGAGATGAAAAACTATTTTCAAAGACAAGACATCCATTTACAATCAGCAAACAAGCAATCAGAAGAATTTTGGCAAAAAAATTAATTCCAAGGGTGGGAATCTAACCCTAGGAAGATCAGTGTAGGCCAAAGAGGGAGTAACTGCGTTGTAGTGCACTGTCTCTAACTGGAGGGTGCATTGCAATGCAATTTCTCTAAGGCTAGCCTGCGTTGATTCTTGTGAGGCCACTCAAGAGTCATCTAACCTCAAATTTTGACCAAAATTCAATGCAAAAGGCTGAATTACAACAAGTAAAGTATGTCAAGGTGTCTAAAGAGGTGGATTAGCTACTAGGATGGATAATCAATCCCCAGTGAAGTCACCAATTTGTTTTGGGAAGTTTTAGTGTCTTCGGATAAACGCTTAAACCCCTAGACTAGTAGCTAAGTCTAGAACAACAATACAAAGCATTCTCTACTTTTTAATGACTAATAGATTAAATAAGAGGTAAAGAAGCCTACTTGTAGCTTTCGCTTACTCCTTATCTCCCTTGACCAATTCTGTTGCTCCTTTCCGTACTTAATCCGCTTGAAAAGTACCTGACAAAAGACAAAAACCGATCAAAGCATATGATAATGATCTATTGATTGAACATAGCATGGAATCAAGTACATAGTACACATATGAAAGCATTAATGAATAACATAAGCATATTGAAAAAGCTTTGAACACTTTATTAGTAACAGGAAGAGTTACAACCTAATTTGTGAGATTCAACATCACTCCTCCAATTCAATCCCATCCTCTCCTCATAACAAGCAAGACATTTTGACATCATTACAATACTTGAAATCAACTCAAGTCTCATACTAACAACATCTCCTTATAATTCAATGATTTCAAGCCAAGCCAGCCCCTGATCACTTAGATGAGTGGTATTTTTTAAGTGAATGAAGGAAGTTATGCCATAAATGGTGATAATGAATGCCCTCCCAAACCTAGAATTTAGTTCCATGGAGGAAGGGATAAAAGGATTGATGTTCATTAACTCCCTACCTCATCCAAATTCAAGCTCAAAGGAGTAGATAAACTTGGGAAACTTCTAGATGCATCCAATGGATAATAATATTCCCAAACCCCAATACAATTTCGCTCAAATTCACTAGCACAGGCCAAAGAGAGCTCAAGTGCGCTACATAGCACCCTAGCAGTGTACTGTATTGCACTGCAGTGCACCCTAATGAAGGCCTGCTCTCGCTAATCTTCTTAGAAGTAGTTTTTCGTTGATTTCAGTCATGGAACTTCTTAGGAAGCTAGGCATTCTTATGGTTGACTTCTTTAGGGCATGTAACAACTGAATTAGGGTTTTATGGGCCCTAATAGTACTGATCTGTAGGTTGGGGTTGATGTGCCCAAATGCATCTGTAACAAGAAGCTACAGGAAATAGGTCTCGGGCCTAAAGGCAATTGCGGGCATGATTTGTAGTGTTGTTTATATTCATTTTGGGTCTAAGTTGAGTTGGAAGGGAGGTCGCATACCTTGAGGAGAATCTGATACCTATGCATGAATTTTTTAGGATTGCCTTCCCTATGATGTCATGGTCTTGTTCTATGTTTTCTTATTTGGCCGAAGTCCTGTAGAATAGTTTTGCGAGGACTGTTGTCCTTAACAAGTTGAAACAATGTGCCATCTATAGCAGCAAAGGGAGCAGGATCTTGTGGAGAGGAAGTCATAGTCTTCTAGGTGCCTATTGGAGTGTTTTAGGGTTGTGACAAAATTATGTGGGTATCCCAACCAGTGAGGAACTACAGCATCATGCACAGTCAGAGGTACGTTGATGAGATAGTCTTGAATTTGATGTTAGAGGATCAGTCCTAGGTTAGGCAGATGTGCTTGTCATCTTTGTTAGCTTTTAAAGGTGCCCTAGACATGCTGTCATAAAGGACCTTGTACAGAAGAAGGTGGGCACACTTGGAAATCCATGTGTTGGATCATTGGTTGGATCAGATAATGGGAAACGTGAAGAAACCTTAGGAGTTGTTTGTAGGTACCCATGTCAACTGTTGGGAAGCCTATCAAGCAACCAAGGTAACAACAGGCACATCAAATTGGAAGGTAAGAGGACAACAACAAGTAGTGTTGCAGATGTTCACTTGATGATCTATGGATTGATGGTGTCCTAGGTGAGGACATATTCATGTGCCTAGATTTTTGCAATAGCTCCTCTATTTCATAGTAAAGGGAGGATTGGTGAAGTCTGTGGGTAGCCATATGTAAGGGTCTCCTAAGTGTGGGGATTCCCTAACTAGGAGCATATGCTACAACATGGACTTGGTCTCTCGTGGACTGTTGGAGGGTAGCATGAGAAAAGACCAAGTGTGGATGATATTGGGCACTTATGGTATGCTGGAGGATGGCATGATAGTGTCCAAGTTGGAACCCGGTGAGCAACACCTTGATGGAAAAAGGCGGTTTCCAGTGATGGAGTTGATGAACTCAAGGTTCTGATCAGCCAGGAGAAGTTTGTGGAGCCCGACACGTATGTGTGGAGAAGTACATCTACAGTAGAAGATGAGCAGTCCTCCTAGCCCGTGTTCATTGTGGGAGATGGGAATCTTGCAGTTATAGGTAGCAACCCTTTATGCCCTATGTTGGTCTTCATCGGAGCAGCACAGGAAGATAATAGTGGGTTGAAGTCCCTGAGTAGCTGAGGAGAAGTAGTGAGTAGATCGATATTTGTTTAGAAGAGGAATTGTGAACAACTTGACAGGAGTATCGATGTGTTGATGCATTGATAGACGTGTGATCAACTAGTGATCAGATTGGATAGCCAAGATTCAGTGTCCAAATGGACTTGGAGCATTGATAAAGGCATGAGCTGCATATCAAGACACGAAGGACCAGGCAGGTACAAGGTATGATCAAGAGGAGTTGAGAGAGAACACTATAGCCAAATGATCATAGTATCTTGTTGAGGGCATATTGGATGTCAATGGACTGACATCAAGCCTCAATTTGTATCTTGTAGTAGAGGATGTATGAGGGCCATTATCCCTCGTACGAGAGCCCTAGATCGTTGGATTATATGTTGTTTAATAAAACGAAGTTGGGTTGAAAACTGTAAAAAGTTGTCTATATTTTGTGCATATGTGATTTACTGTTGTTTATATTCCTCTGTGCAAAGTAGTATCGTTGAGATTCTATCCTAGAACCAAGGTCATGGAAGTTCAACAATATATTGTGAAGAGGAGGAAGAAAATGATCAAAAAACATCAAAAGAAGAGGATATACACTAGGAGCCAACCCCAGAGAAAGAAGAAATGTAATGCATTGGCAGGAATTACCACTCCTCAAACTCTCAAGATAGAAGGACATATCAAGAAGAAATAGGTAATAGAGCTGATTGATACGGTTAGTACCCATAATCTTATTCATTGCAAGATAGCCAAGGAATTGAATTGCTTCCTATATCTAGCACCGAAGTGTCAAGCAATGGTTGCAAATGGAGGAATTATAAATTTCTCTGGAAAGTGTCATAATATGAATTTATCCATGGGGAACATTTATTGAATAATCCAATGCTTTCCATTCCAATGGGTGGTGTTGATATTGTACTAGGAGTCCAATGGTTACAATCTTTGGGGATGATAGCTTTTAATTTTCAAGAACTTTTCTTGAATTTTTTTGGGATGGAAAGGAAGTTGAATTAAGGGGTATTGCAAGGAAACTAGGAATGATAATTATCTCTAATAGAATGATAAATCTTCTAAATAAAGAAAAGTGAGGCATAACTACCCAATTATGTTCACTAAATGTTCAATCATTCCAAGATATTTGAGACTCCTAAAGGTATCCCACCTATTTGTGATCATGATCATGATATTCATGTGATTCCAAGAAGTGTTCCTCCAAACATCAGGCCTTACAGATATCCCTATTCCCAAAAGAGTGAAATTGAACGTATGGTTGCAAAAATGTTAGAGGTTAGTATAGTTAAACCTAGTCAAAGTTCTTTCTCTGCTCTAGTATTATTGGTGCACAATAAGGATGGCTCATGGTGCATGTGTATGGATTATAGGGAGCTCAACAAGTTCACCATTAAATATAAATCTCCCATTCCTGTTATTGATGAATGGTTGGATGAATTACATGGATAAATTTACTTCACCAAGCGGATCTTCGTTCAGGATATCATCAAATTAGAATGAAGAATGAAGATATTCAAAACTCATGAGGGTCATTATGATTTTTTTTTCATGCCTTTTGGCCTTACTAATGCACCTTCAACATTTCAAGGTTTGATGAATTCCATTTTAAAACCTTTCCTTAGAAAATTTGTGTTAGTATTTTTTGATGATATACTAATCTAGAACAAGCCTTGGAAGGATCGTGTTCAACATGTTGGCTGGGTGATCAAACTGTTAGAGGAGAAACAATTCTATGCAAAAACCTCAAAGTGTTTCTTTGGAATACAAGAGGTGGAATATTTGGGTCATATTGTATCTCATGAGGGTGTTGCGGTAGACCCTAACAAAATTAAAGTCATTAAGGAATGGAAAATCCCCACAACCATAAAACGTCTTCGAGGATTTCTCAGGTTGACAGGGTATTATCATAATTTTATTAAGAATTATGAGAGAATAACAACACCCCTAACATCATTATTGAATAAAGATTCATTTTCTCAGACTCAAAAAGCAACTGAGGCCTTCGAACATCTTAAAGAGGAAATGTTCCAAGAACTGGTCTTAGCTATGTAAGACATCACAAAAACCTTTATTATGGAATGTGATGCCTTAGGAAATGGAATTGGTGTTGTTTTAATGGAAGAAGGAAGACCCAAAGGAAAGTATTTACACAAACCTATTTATGAGAAGGAAATGTTGGCAATACTACATGCACTAAAGCAATGGCAACCTTACCTAATGGGAAGACACTTCATGGTAAAACAAGATCATGATAGTCTTAAATAAATTTTGGAACAAATATTATCTTCAGAAGAGCAGAAAAAATGGGTCACAAAGATGTTGGGTTATGACTTTGAAATCATCTACAAAAAAGGGAAGCAAAATTTTGTTGCAAATGCACTATCAAGAAAGGATGAGGATGTGGAAGCATTTCTTTGTGCCATTGCTATCATCCAACTTGAGTGGATAACAGAAGTAAAGGATGAACAAAGAATTATCAAAAGGTGTGCACACTCATTCAAAAGTTGCAGCAAGATCCCAGTACATCTGATACATTTAGTTGAAAAATGATTCGTTATGGTACAAATATCACTTATATATTTATAATAATTCCCAACTCAAAAAAAAAAAAAAAAATTCTTTTGGAATTGCACTCCTCTCCCTTAGGGGGTGTTGAAGCCTCGGAAATCATTGCTTACAACATGGGGGAAAGCCACCCGGTCCAGACCTTGGTTGGCAGTTCCTTTTCCATTTCGTGTAGTGGGTCCAACTGGGGATAGTGGGACCAGTTTCCCAATATAAATTATGATAGTGCTGATGGGGTGGTATATGATAGTTCGAAGGAATGTTTAAGCTAAAAGTAATCTAATCTAAACTAATAATCACATGCATATATCCTAATTTAAACACTATCTAGCTATGACTATACCCAGGAATAAATTGAAATATGTGATCTACAATAATGTCCTAGAGCAATTGGTAATAAAGATTATTCAACTGAAGTGAAATCGTTTTAATAATAATTATTTTGGATAAATAGTTAGCCGAAATGATTGTGAAAGATATATCACATAAGACATTATTCATATATTCAACATAAAATTTAGGCCATCACTATACAAAAGTTCAATAATGCTAACCAATATTTAAACTTTCATACATAAACAATTTGAAGAAAAAATTATTGCTTAATACATAAATAAAACAAAATCACAAGATAAAAGTACCATTTGTAATAAGTTTTTCTCATGTGTTTCAATGAGACCGACCTACTTCCAATCAATCCAACACCATCTAGCAGTACAAAAGTGCAATTTCAGTAGAATATGCTAGATAAAATGAAAATAAATATTGTTTCATTCATTTCACCAGAAATTCCTCAAAGGGACAAAAGTGCATGTTTTGAAGATTGTTTCTCATAAAATTTATGGACCCCTCTCTAAATGCATGAGAGGGGTTTAAATACTAAATTATAAATCCTAAGAATAGATTATTACAAAAATAGTTGAGGAGGTTTAAACGACCTTCCTCAAATTATGCAAAACAAAACTAAAATAGAAATAAAACATGGTGACTAACTCCTTTGTGATTGATCTTTGAGATTGCAAATGTTCGTCATTAGTTTGAGTTGTGTCGGTCAGCCGATTGCAAATTTCAACTGCCCAGTGAACACAACATCGGTCAGTGTTGGCACCATTTTTTGCGTGGAAGTAGTTAGGCATCGCAGGGTCATCCACTAGTTGTAAGGTTTAACTAAATATTGTCATTATGATTCCCAGTTTAACCTAGTCATTTGCATAATTGCTTCCTCTTTTTCCTCTGTTGCTTGCCTCCACTGTTGTTTGAGTTGTTTGACATTTGGAAGAAAACCTGGTACAAACTCTGCGACTAGGTTGGGGATGTGTAAATTTTCATTGATGTTTTCAATAACATTGTTTGTTACTGCTGTTGTGACCGTTGTTTCCTTTTCTTCTTGTCTAAGCTGAGAATCTCAGTCTATAAATAGAATTTCTTTATGTGACTCCTCCAGTTTAGGCAAATCGGCCTTCCTTGCATCCTCTAAATTATGCCAAATGATGAAGCCGAAAACTCTTTTCAAGACTTCATCATATTCAAGTCTCATGTCAACGACTTGACTCGTTAACTTATCACTAGTCTCGCAATAAGGACTCAACTGTGAGATCTTATGGCATAGAAGTTCTTTTTGGTGCATTAGCTGGGAGTTAAGGCTAAGCGCTTCAATTATAAATTGATCAATTTTCAGACGGTCCTTATACTTATCTTTTATTTCTTGTATCTGCGCTTCCTTTTCTGCTAAGATGGGTTGATGTTTTATTTGCATCTGCTCGACTTCTTGCTGGAGCTTGGCTATTTGCAATTCCGCTTGTTGCTTAGATTTTTCTTTCTCTAACTGTTGTTCCAATAGCATAATTTTATTTTCCTTTTCTCTGAGCAACATTTGCACCTCTCTTGCTTTATCAATAGTTGTTGTAGCATAGGCTCCTATAAACTATGATAGTCTAGTAAGGTTCTCAGATGGTTCGATGGGTGAATCTTTCCAGACAATATCCATTGATTCATTGTCGGGAGTAGTAGCAACTGTAGCATCCAACTTCCTATTATTTCTTTGCCTTTTGATGACAACTTTGTGGGCTAGGATATAGAACACATCTAAATGAGGAATCTCCTCAATTCTCAAAACAATTTCAGAGGTTAGAGTGGCAGGAATGTGCTCTACCTCTTGATTACGTATAGTTTTCTATATTGTAATTTCTTGAGTTGCTTTGTGTTGTGGAGTTTGTAGCTCAGGTGCTTATCCCTCTATATGGAGCGTTTTATTAGAATTCTCCCATTCCTTCTCTAAATCAATCATTGGGGATTTTGTTGACTGGGTAGAGGTGGAGTGAATTTCAGCCTGTTTTTTAGCTAAGGTTTTCTCAGCTGCTTTTTCTGTAGATCCGGTTGTATCCTTCTCTGACTCCTTACCTTTACTTCCCCCATTTTGTGACTTTTGCTCTGAGTGCTCTAACTCCCTAGTAGACTTCTCTTGGGACTCTACTTCGGAATCATCTTTAGAAGTTTCTCTAGAGCTCTCTTCTAGGCTTACACTGGGAGTTGGATCCCTTATTGGCTCAATCTGTAATTGGTCCAATGGGACCTTTAACAATCTCCTTTCTCTATATTCATGAAAGGCTTCAAGATTTTCTGGGTCAAAAAGTAGTGATGCCATGTGCTTCAAATGCATCTTCCTCATGAGCGAATTCCTTCACTTTCACCAGGGTAATGAAGACATTGGTAGTGCCATTTGGGTCATACTACCTTCCTAGGTATTTAGGTAATTTTAGAGATTTTGTGATCTCTGCTTCTTTGCATGCATGCCAAAAATCGTGCAGTGCAAATGCACCACACTGCAACGGAAATGTAGGCCAAATGGCCTTTTTCTGCTCCTTCAATCCTTTGCTCAACCCACCCTCACTTGTTGTTTGCTAGGCTATCTCTCTAGCCATCAATTTGTTGGGGACATAGTATGGGAGGACATGCGGTGAGGCAATGCTCCCAAATACTCTGATATATGTGAATGTTTCCTCCCCAAACCATCTGTCCACTAGGAGGATATCTACTTCAGCTTCCGTAGAAAACCTAGGGTCATTTTGGTTGTTTACATGTTTATGGATAGGCAGCATGACTCCATGACACATTTTGTGAAAATGGGGGTGAAACTGAGACTCCCACATGTCCTTATGATATATATGAATGGGAATTGGATCATTAATAGTCCACTTCCATCCCATGATAGGAAATTTTGAACCAAAACAAATTGCATCTATCACATAGGCACTCATAAAAAATCGAGGGTAAATCCTCAAAGAGATACTCCTTTTCCTCCTATAATCCATTATCTCCTTTGCTAAATTATCAGAAAAAATTTGGGCCCAACTCATTATGGTTGCGTTTATGGCTACATCTATTAATGGCAGCCATTTTGGGGAAAATTTATTGCTATCGGGCTTGTCGAACATCCTACATAGCATGTCTGCTGCAAAACTATGAGGGGGAGAAATAAATGCAGTAGAGTACATACTCGTTTTGTCCTTTTTGATCATGCCCCCATTTTTCGACTAGGTCCACGTGACATCTGTTGGGTCCTCATTCTCTTTGGAAAACTTCTCGAGGAACTATTTGTTGTAGAGCGTTTATGGCTCTGGTAGGTTCTACATAAGTCGTAGGTTGTCTGGCGAAAAATATCCCATAACCTCTTGGCTTCTAGTCTTAAATTCTCTGTCTAAGATATCAACCTGATCAATTATCCACTTGACCATATTTGTATAAGGGATTATCTTTGGTCACATGGCTATGCAATGCAGAAATGCGCATGTCGTCTCAAAAATGGAGGCATCTGAGGAAACATTACCGTCAGATGTGACCTTTGTTTCCATAGGTCTTGGTTCCTCTTCTTCTAATAAATCATACATGTTTCCCACCTAGAGGTTCCTCCTTGTCTGTTGCATGTAGTATCTGTAAAGGAGTCATTTCTTATTTCTCAAACACAACTACCTTGCCCTTCTTTTCCATTTCTCTCAAAGACTCCTTCAGTGGATTTTTCCTGAAAATGGAGAAAAACAACAGCTATCGGATATACAGAGATAAGAATGAACGTAAGATGGAATAATACAGATAACTTGAAAAGGTGATAAGAAAGGAGTTTTATTTGAATGCAAGTGAGAAGATATTGTATCACGTTGAACGACTTTTCACACATAAATGCCATTAACCTTTATTAAATGCCCATTAATGGTTTGTTATCTCTTAGCTTTATTGCTCATTAATGTTTCCATCATAAGTCAGGAAGAAATATTTTAGGGTGGTGAGCCTTTAAATTGAGAAAATGTCGATTTTGCGATTACGATGCAATATTGCAAATCGAATTATCTCATTATGTTTTTACACTTTCCTTATTGTTTCTTTTGTTTCTATGGGATGCAAAATGCGGGCCGCTTACTATAATTTCAAAAAAATAGCTTATTTGTTAGGTTTTCTTGTGTAAAGCCCTTTTTATTAAGTAGAGAACCTAAATACTCGTTTGTAATGTATCTCGAGAGTGGGTCCGGGTCTCAATCGCATTTCGCAATCTCGCCAGATGGTAAGTTTGCAGTGTTCTTTTTATGTTGGAAATGCGATGCGATAAGGGAGATGTTGTCATCACAATTTTGCATCTCACACATTTTAAGATAACCCATTAAGGTGTGCCTTCTAAAAATAGCGATATGTGATATGGGCTTTAGTTTTAATGAGAAATTCCTTAGGACTTAGTTTGTATAAGAAATGTAATAGTTTCGAAGTGTTTAGCGTGGAATCCTCTTTTTATCGCTTTTCGCTAGTTTTGGTGGATTAGCAAGGCTTTTCAATCACACTTGATCATGCGATATGCGGGAAAGACAGACATTTACTATTTTTTTGAAAAGGTGTTTGATTGATATCTTGTTTTATTCCAAAATTTAATAAGGAAGATGCCTAAATGCTAAACTTATTTTTGGAAGGATTTTTTTAAATGGTCCCCATTTATTAATGTAATATTGACTACTACTATTAACAAATGGGGGGTTGTTGAATAACACAACAATTAGCAATTCACTTGGAAGAATCAGTTATCTCTGAGAGCTTTTTGAAATTTCTAAAAACTTCCAAAATAGAGATGGTTTAGAAAATAAAATTACATGATATATAAGGTAAGTAATACTGATCTTTGAATATTTAAACAACACCCACTTAACTATCATCATTTTGATTATCCTCTTCACATAAGAAACTTACTTTGTCTACATCAGCCATTACTTGGTTTTTAAAGATAAAAACGGGGAGGCTCTTCATAGATCAGTTTTTGGTATACTCAGTTGTCATAGGTAGAGCCTTTGCTGCCAGCAGATGTTCATAGCCTCGACAGGGTTACCTTTTAACTAGAAATGATTCAATATCCCACCTAGGTCATATTACAATTTTTTTAAAGATAAGTTGAGATTTATATAATTATTGCCTTTTTATTTTCTAAAATAATTCTTTTCTTAAAAATTTCATATTTTATCCCTTAAAGGACAATGTCTTGGTTTGGTGACCAAAATTGACAATGCCATTCACTTGATTATAACTTAACTGAACAAGTTGGCTCTTAATGAGACCCCTTGTCTTTTGATCAATACAATCTCAAGCCATTACCTTGTTTTGATATGCAGTATTGGTAATGTCGACTAGTTATAACCTTATGATCATGGTAAGCCATCTCTTGATGAGACCTCTTATCCTTTAAGTTTAAATATATTTTAGAATTACACTCTAAAAATGAAAATTGAATAGATGGGGAGAATCATTGGCTCCTTAAGAGCTTCTGTATGACAATTGTAGAGTTTAAAGATGCTTTTCTGTAAAGAGACTTTGCTTTGTTATTGATACTTTTCTTGACTGACGTAGAGGCAAGGTCCCTTTCTAAAGTTAAGTTTCATCAAAGATCAAATAATTTTGGTAGAGAACAAGCAATTTCAGAGCAACAGAACTTAACCCTATGTTTTATGTGTGAAAGCTATTTTCATAACAATCTTTACTTATACAAGTGAAAAGTCAAAAATGAAAAGAGACTATTATTTGAAAAGCCAAAAGTAAATGTTCTTCAAATTGTATTATTCTTTCTATAAAAAAAGGCAATAATATACAAGGAATAGAAGAGATCATATTCTATGGAAAATAGTTCTTTAAGATCTTCCCATTAACAGGTAGAGATTCTCTTTTGCCTGATAAATCCTGCAATAAAAAGGTTGATGGACCTATTTGTTCCACAATATGAAATGGGCCAAGACACATTTGTTGGAACTTGGTATGCTTACCTTTTTCTTCATGGGCTTTATCCCATTTCAATACTAGGTCTCCAAGTTGAAAATATTTTGAACTTACAGAATTTGAATCAAAGGAAGCTTTGATTAACTGTTGATGATGTGCGTGTGTGATTCTGGCCATTTCCCTTTCCTCTTCGAGCTTAGGGATTTGTAACTATCTAACTTGCATAGAAGAGGAAGGAGTTTCTTCAATGAACTGAACTAGGGCTAGAGAGGGAATACATATATTTGTAGGTAGGAAAGCTTCTTTCCCATAGACCAAATTAAAATGAGAAGTGCCAATGGAGGCCTTCTGAGTTATCTGATCTGCCCATAGAGAAAATATTAAAGACTTATGCCAGTTCTTCTGATTTTGGTCAATAGTTTGTTTAATAATGCTTATGAGATTTTTGTTTGTAGATTCAGCTAACCCATCTCCCTGTGGATAATAGTTAGCAGAGTATTTAAGCTTGAAACCTATTTAGGAGAAAATTATGTCATAACATTTCCTGAAAAATAATATGCATTATCAAACATCAATGCAGATGGCGGACCAAATCTGGTAATGATAACTTGATCGATGAATTCAATGATGTTTTCAAAATTGGCTACCTTGAGTGGAATGGATTTCACCCATTTTGTGAAGTAATTAGTTGTTGTAAGGATATATCTATGCTACTTAGAAGAATGAGGAACAATTTCACCTATTATGTCCAATCCCCATTGCTCAAATGGTTGTTCAATATTGACTGGTTGTAATGGTAATGCGGGTTTTCTTTGTCTCCCAGCAGTTGTTTGACAAACTTTACACCTCCTTATATAATTGTGTATCCTTGAATAATGTTGGCCTGTAATATCCAGCATGCATGATTTTATGTGTGGTGGTATCTCCTCCGAAATGTCCACCAGCTAGTCCATCATGGAGTTCTTGCAACACCTTCTCTGCCTCAGATTTTTCAAGACATCTAAGTAAAACAAAATCATAATTTATTCTAAACAGAACATCATTGATGATTTGGTATTGTCTATGTTTTAGCTTCAAGGCCTTTCTCTTCTTATAATTTAATTGTGTTGGGGCATATCCATTTCTTAAGTAAAACATGATATCAACATACATTGACTCAGTGTCGTTAAGTCTTACCTCATAGACTTGTACATCATCACCTTAGTCTTGTAATGTTGATAAATTAGACGTTCTTGCTAACATCCTGCAAAAACCTTGACCTTTTACAATTTTTCTGGTCTGACTTCAATATCATATTCTTGCAGAGTTTTCACCCAATTTGCTCTCTTATCACCTACTTCCCTTTGTATCAATAGATTTCTCACCACTGAGAATGGCACTATTACTTAGTGTGGATTTTGAGGAGAAAAGATCTGAAGTGTTTTATGATTTGAAAACAGCAAAATCTTGTTTTTCAACATCTGAGTAATTCAATTCAACCCCCTACAAATTTGAGGTAAAGAAAGAGATTGAAGCTTCATCTTTTTCTTCATTGACTTGTGTCAATATGGCTGCATATGATTTCTCAGAAGTGAAAGTATATAAAATGAAATGATTTGAAAAATTCGGAGTTGCTAAAGTGGGAGCATTAATGATTTCTTGTTTAATCAAATTAAAAGCTTCATGTGTGTCCCCAATTAGAAAGAGAATTTTTCTTTACCATAGATTAAAGAGGTAAAAAAATTTGTGAGAAGTGAGGGACAAATATTTTAACAAAATTTATCTGACCTAGGAAATATTGCATGGATTTTTTGTTATGAGGTAAAGGAATTTCAGAGATTTCTATTATTCTATCAGGGTCAATGTGAATCCCTACTTTGGATACAATGAATCCAAAGAGTTTTCCTTCACTTAATGCGAAGAAATATTTCTTAGGATTAAGATAAATTCCATACCTTTGATAACGCTCAAAGATTTGCTTTAAATCTCTCAAATGATTACTACGCTTTTTGGAATATACAGTTATTTCATCTAAGTAGATTACTACTGATTTGTTTACTAAACCTTTGAAGGCTATGTCCATGGCTCTTTGGAAAGTAGCACCAGCATTAATTAGTCCAAATGGCATCTTCTAATAATCATAAGTGCCCCATTTTGTCCTGAATGTAGTTTTCAGCTGGTCATTTGGATGTACTAGGATCTGATTATAACCTAAGAATCTATCCAGGAAAGACATTATTTTTGAGCCTGCAACTAATTGCAATATCTATTCCATAGGAGGCAATGGAAAGTTGTCCTTCTAACAAGCTTTATTGAGATTGCAGAAATTTATACATATTCAAATATCATCGTTCTTATTTATGACTGGGACAAGGTTAGAGACCCACTTGGAATGTCTGACAAGGAAAATAATCTTGGCTTTCAACGGTTTGTTCAATTAAGATTTAATCTGATTTTCTAAATTAGGATGGATTTTTCTTAATTTCTGCTAAACAAGCTTTTCATTAGACGTCATGGGGATAGTATGTTGAATAATAGAAGTGTCATACGTTTTAAGATCTTCATAGTTCAATGCGAAGACATTCTTATATTTCTTCGACAAACGTATAAATGTTGATTTCTCATCTGACGTAAGTTCAGGGCCTAGATTAATATTTTGAGGTTTAAAGTCAGTTCCAAGGTTAATCAATTCAAATCTTAGAGTTGAAATTTGAAGTTTTGAATTGGTGGTCATTTGAATCTATCCTTAAGGTCATACAAATCTTCTAACTTAACCACAAACTTTGGTATAGCATTCTTGGTTGTTTCTTGCTTAAGTTGGTTGTCATGCTGATCTTCGTCAATTATCTAGTCATCATAAGAGCCTTCTGATGTCAAAAATCTTATGATATATGGATCATTATTAAAGACTCTCTAGTTGGTGATATTGTTGGGAATAGAAGGCATAAAAATCAATTCAATAGAAAAGCAATCAGGACTATAATCTCCTGGTCGAATAAGTTCGAAGCCACATAAGCTAAGAGATCGGTGCTTGCATTTTGGAGTCTCGGAATAGGGGAAATATTAAACATTGTAAAGTGAGAAGTGAAATCTTGGACTAACCACTGATAATGTTTCAAATGTCCAGACAAACAGTGTATAGTACTTTTTACAAGATTTATCACAATTTCTGAATCTCCAAACACTTGGATGTGTTTGATATTAAGGCCAATGGATTTATACAAACCTTGAACTAATGCTTCATATTCAACAGTGTTGTTTGTGCAATCAAATTCAAGTCTGCATGCTAACATAGTATTTTCCCCTTCTAGGCTAACTAACGCATCCTGCTCTTGCTCCATCATTGGATTTAGATCCATCAAAAAATAATTTCCAAAATAAAGAGCTAACTACAGGTTTATCTACAAAATTTAAACACTTAGAAGTATTTGTTCGGGAAAAGTTTTCAACTTGAGGTAGAACAACATTTTCCAAGAAAGGTGAATTATAAGCATTAAAAATTCCTAGAAATGATTCTACTAAGTAGTTTCTGATGATATTGTTGCTATACGCAACTAGTTCATTTTCTCCTTCTAGCTCTATGACTATGTAATTTTGATGTTTTTCGCGATCAACCCTTATTTGATTTGGCTTGCCATTATAGGGAAGCCACATGTGATGCCATTCAGTCACGAAATAACCATGAATCTTTTCTTACCAGTCCCTTCTAAGGATTAAGCCATAGAATTCGGAAATATCAACTACAATAATTTCAATGAATTGATAAACTTTGGGGTTTGACAAGAGTTTGATAGTAACTTGATTAAGTTCCCCAACAACTTCAACTTGAATCGATCTAACTATAAAATGTGTACAACAGATTTTTGAGGCTGAACATTCAACTTTGCACAAACTGTTCTAGGTAAAATGTTAGATGAAGCTCATGAATCAACTAAATAGTTGTGTAAGTTTCTATTAAAAATTTCAAAATTAAGGATAAATGGAGTATGGGATTTAGATCTTCCTCCAATTAGAGCAATGTCGGTTGGATCAATTTTATATAAAAAGGTGCTAGGGGGTCTTCCCATTTCTTGGGCAGCTTGTGAAATCACAACAACAAGAAGAGGTGAAGTAGGTATTTCTTTGAGTTCCTTAAGGAGTAGCTTCTATTGATGTTTCAACTTGCTAATCTCATGAAAGGTGATGTTTTCCCTAGTCTTTTTCATATCATTAAGAATATTATATTCCATTTCATCAGATACTATCAACGTTTTAGTTGAAGGTGAAGAATTCAATTGAGAAGGAGTAGTTTGAGTGGATTTTGGTGAAGATTTCTTACATGTTGTTTTGTCCCTAGGACGTGACATTGAAGCCTTCTGCTTTGGATTTGTTTGTGGAAAACCATTAGGGTTTTTACTTCGGGTGGCAACAAGTTGTGCTTCTTGCGTTTCTTTGTTGGGAAGTATAAAATCCCACATTCCTTGTAACTCTTCCACTTCTTCATCATTTGTTTTTTCTTCATTTGTTGAAACTTCATCTTCCTCTCCATCTGATTCAGCATTTGATATAGTATTTTGAGGTTTAGGATCAGCAACGGAATTCCTTTTAAATGGTCTAAAATATTTATTAGAGGAATTCTCTGCTACTTGTTTTTTAATATCAACCACTTCATTAGACATGGTTTTGAGGACCTTTTGCAAAACTTCAAGATCAAAAGGATATTTTTGTGGTTTCTTCTTGGATTCATCCCTAAAAGTCACTTTCTTGGATTTTCATTCTTCTAATGCATTTTTCTTATCTACAGCTAGAATGTGTTTTTCTACAGCTATTACCTCTTTCATATTTTCTGCCAAAGTTGGTTTGGCAGCTCTATCGAGGAAAATAGTTGTGTTTGAAGGGAGAGCAGAAATATACCACTCATTTTGGACCTCATCACTAGGCTTAGATGTCATTGGTATATTATTCAATTATTTATTGAAGCGAAAGTTGAAATCTTTTATTGGTTCTTTAGGTTCGTCTTTCAAAATGGAGAGATCATTGATTAGGGTAGCCGTGGATCTATCGTCTCCAAATTTAGTTATGAACTGCTCTTGAAAAGCATCCCAACTATTAATAGAACCTGATGGTAATGAGAAGTACCATGATCATGCTACTCCTTGTAAAGTATATGAAAATAATCTTACAACTGCATCTTCTTCTACTACTTCATTCAAGTTAATGGACATCATAAAAATTTTATGTGTTCCTCAACAAGTAGGCCATTATCAGGATTGAAATTTGGTAACCATTTCTCTGGATGGGCTGGAAATGGATGTAAAGGTGCAGGCATCCTAGATCCTAGATTTTTCCATGGCCTTTGAGGATTTTGATCCATTGTTGGTATCCGAGAAGAGGAAGATGTCGCAGTGGTTGAAGGTGATTGGGTAGAGGAAGATGGAGTTCTAGTACCTGTGTGAATCACGATCTAGAGTGGTGAGGTGGATGATTGGTCTTGTGATGATATGGATGGAATGAATGAAGATGATGGTTGTGTTGATGAAAGAACCTCATTGTGAGATTCAGATAGTGCCTTCTTATCTTTCTTATGGCTTGGTAGAGGGAATTCAAATGATGGGATTCCAAACTTTTCACTTTGTGCTCTAGTTAACCGTTGAGATGGGGTAAACTAAGAGGTAGCACTATCTTGGGATAACTCAGATTCCTCTTGAGATATTGAAATCCCCTATAATTTATGAATCAAATATTGGACTTCAAGGGCTTAAGTAGAAGAAGAATGATCTAGATTCTTTGGGATTTCAACAGTGGGCTCTGTAGTTGCCTTTACAACTTCTCGCTTAGGATTAGGAGATTTGGAATGCGATCAAAAATTTGGAGGTGATGGTGAGGGAGTTTTACTCTTAGAATGGCATGTCAATTTGGATTTACTTGCAATTCACAGTCAGGGCCTCCTTCTAGCACTAAAATGTTGAAGCCTCGAAAATCGTTGCTTACAACATGGGGGAAAACCACCCGGTCTGGACCTTGGTTGGCAGTTCCTTTTATGTTTCATGTAGTGGCTTCGACTGGGGATAACGAGACCAGTTTCCCAATATAAATTATGATAGTGTTGATGGGGTGGTATATGATAGTTCAGAGGAATGTTTAAACTAAAATTAATCTAATCAAATTAATCATCACATGCATATATCCTAATTTAAACACTATCTAGCTACGACTATACGCGTGAATAAAAGTGAAATATGCAATCTACAATAATGTCCTAGAGCAATTGGTAATAAAGATCATTCAAATGCAATAAGAAGTGAAATTGTTTTAACAATAATTATTTCGGATAAATAGTTGGCCGAAACTATTGTGAAATATATATCACATAAGAAATTATTCATATATTCAGCATAAAATTTAGGCCATCACCATACAAAAGTGCAATAATGTTAACCAAGATTTAAACTTTCATAGATAAACAATTTGAAGAAAAAATTATTCCTAAATACATAAATAAAACAAAATCACAAGATGAAAGTACCATATGTAATAAGTTTTGCTTATATGTTTCAACAATATCGACCTACTTCCAATCAATTCGACACCATCTTGGAGTACAAAAGTGTAATTTTAGTAGAATATGCCAGATAAAATGAAAATAAATCTTGTTTCATTCATTTCACTAGAACTTCCTCAAAGGGACAAAAGTGCATGTTTTGAAGATTGTTTCTAATAAAAATTTTGGACCCCTCTCTAAATGCATGAGAGGGGTTTAAATACTAAATTATAAATCCTAAGAATAAATTATTACAAAAATAGTTGAGGAGGTTTAAATGACCTTCCTCAAATTATGCGAAACAAAACTAAAATAGAAATAAAACATGGTGACTAACTCCTTTGTGTTTAATCTTTGAGATCGCAGATGTCTGTCATTAGTTTGAGCTGTGTCGGTTAGCTGATTGCAGATTTCAACTACCCAGTGAACACGGCATCGGCCAATGCTGGAATCATTTTCTGCGTGGAAGTGGTTAGGCATCGCAGAGTCATCCACTAGTTGTAAGGTTTAACTAAATATTGCCAGTATACTTCCCAATTTAACCTAGTAATTTTCCTAATTTCTTCCTCTTTTTCCTTTATTGCCTACCTCCATCGTTGTTTGAGTTGTTTGACATTTGGAAGAAAAATTGGTACAGACTCTACCACCAGGTTGGCACTATGTAAATTTTCATTGATGTTTTCAATAACACTGTTTGTTGCTGCTACAGCGACTGTTGCTGCCTTTTCTACTTGTCTAAGCCAAGAATCTCACTCTACAAATAGAATTTCTTTATGTCACTCCTCCAGTTTAGGCAAATCGGCCTTCCTCCCATCCTCTGAATTCTGCCAAGTGATGAAGTCGGAAACTCTTTTCAAGACTTCATCATATTCAAGTCTCATGTCAACGACTTGACTCGTTAACTTGTCACTAGTCTTGCAATAAGGACTCAACTACGAGATCTTCTGGCATAGAAGTTATTTTTGGTGCATTAGCTGGGAGTTAAGGCTAAACGCTTCAATTATAAACTGATCAATTTTCGGACTGTCCTTATACTTATATGTTATTGCTTGTATCTACGCTTCCTTTTCTGCTAAGCTGGCTTGATGTTTTATTTGCATCTACTCGAATTCTTGTTGGAGCCTGGCCATTTGCAATTTTGCTTGTTGGTTAGATTTTTCTTTCTCTAACTGTTGTTCCAACAGTAGAATTTTATTTTCCTTTTCTCTAAGTAACATTTGTACCTCTACTTCTTTATCAATAGTTGTTGTAGCATAGGCTCCTGCAAACTGCGATAGTCTAGTAAGGTTCTCAGATGGGTTGATGGGTGAATCTTTCCAGACAATATCCATTGATTTATTATTAGGAGTAGTAGCAACTGTAGCATCCAACCTCCTCTTCTTTCTTTGCCTTTTGATGACAACTTTGTGGCTTGGGCTATAGAACACATCTAAAGGAGGAATCCCCTCAATTCTCAAAACAATTTCAGAGGTAGGAGTGGCAGGAATGTGTTGTACCTCTTGAGTACTTATAGTTTTCTCTATTTAAATTTCTTGAGTTGCTTTGTGTTGTGGAGTTTGTAGCTCAGGTGCTTATCCCTCTGTATGGAGATTTTTATTAAAATGCTCCCATTCTTTCTCTAAATCAATCATTGGTGATTTTGTTGACTGGGTGGAAGTGGAGTAAATTTCATCCTGTTTTTTTAGCTGAGGTTTGCTCAGCTACTTTTTTTGTAGATCCGATTGTATCCTTCTCTAACTCCTTACCTTTACTTTCCCCATTTTGTGACTCTTGCTCTGAGTGCTCTAACTCCATAGTAGACTTCCCTTGGGACTCTACTTCGGAATCATCTTTAGAAGTTTCTCTCGAGCTCTCTTATAGGCTTATGCTAGGGGTTGGCTCCCTTATTGGCTCAATCTGTAATTGGTCCAATGGGACCTTTAACGATCTCCTTTCTCTGTATTCATGAAAGGCTTCAAGATTTTCTGGGTCAAAAAGTAGTGATGCCATGTGCTTCACATCTGTGAATGTTTCTTTCTATAGGAAGATGCCATAAAATGCATCTTCCTCATGAATGAATTCCTTCACTTTCACCAAGGTAGTGAAGGTATTGGTAGTGCCATTTGGGTCATACTGCTTTCCTGGGAATTTAGGTAATTTTAGAGATTTCATGATCTCCGCTTCTTTACATGCATGCCCAAAATCATGCAGTGCAAATGTTTCACACTACAAAGGAAATGTTGGCCAAATGGCCTTTTTCTGCTCCTTCAATCCTTTGCTCAGCCCACCCTCACTCGTTATTTGGTAGGCTATCTCTCTAGCCATCAATTTGTCAGGGACATAGTATGGGAGGACATACGATGAGGCAATGCTCCCAAATACTCTGATATATGTGAATGTTTCCTCCCCAAACCATTTGGCCACTGGGAGGATATCTACTTCGGATTCCTTAGAAAACCTAGGGGCATTTTGGTTGTAAACCTATTTATGGATAGGCAGCATGACTCCATGACAAATTTTGTAAAAATGGGGGTGAAACTGAGACTCCCACATGTCCTTATGATATATATGAATGGGAAGTGGATCATTCATAGTCCACTTCCATCCCATGATAGGAAATTTTGAACCAAAATAGATTGCATCTATCACATAGGCACTCATAAAAAATCAAGGGTAAATCCTTGAAGAGATACTCCTTTTCCTCCTATAATCCATTATCGCCTTTGCTAAATTATTAGACAAAATTTGGGCCAAATTCATTATGGTTGCGTTTATGACTACATCTATTAATGGAAACCATTTTGGGGAAAATTAGTGCTATCAGGCTTGCCGAACATCCTACATAGCATGTCTGCTACAAAACTATAAGGGGGAGAAATAAATGCAGTAGAGTACATACTCGTTTTTTCCTTTTTGATCTTGGCCCCATTTTTCGACCAGGTCCGCGTGACATCTGTTGGGTCCTCATTATCTTTGGAAAACTTCTCGAGGAACTATTTGTTGTAGAGCGTTTGTTGCTCTAGTAGGTTGTACATAAGTCATAGTTTGTCTGGCGAAAAATATCCCATAACCTCTTGGCTTCTATTCTTAAATACTCTGTTTGAGATATTGACCTGATCAATTATCCACTTGACCATATCTGTATAATGGATTATCTTTGGTCACACAGTTATGCGATGCAGAAATGAGCATGTTGTCTCAAAAATGGAGGCATCTGAGGAAACATTACCTTCAGATGTGACCTTTGTTTCCATAGGTCTCAGTTCCTCTTCTTCTAATAAACCATACATGTTTCCCACGTAGAGGTTCCTCCTTCTCTGTTGCATGTAGTATCTGTGAATAAAGGAGTCATTTCTTATTTCTCAAACACAACTGCCTTACCCTTCTTTTCCATTGCTCTCAAAGACTCCTTCTATGGATTTTTCCTGAAAATGGAGAAAAACAACAGTTATCGAATATATAGAGATAAGAATAAACGTAAGATGGAATAATACGGATAACTTGAAAAGGTGATAAGAAAGGAGTTTTATTTGAATGCAAGTGATAAGATATCGTATCATGTTGAACGGATTTTCACACATAAAAGCCATTAACCTTATTAAATGCCAACTAATAGTTTGTTATCTCTTAGCTTTATTGCTCATTAATGTCTGCTTCGTAAGTCGGGAAGAAAGATTTTAGGGTGGCGAGCCTTTAAATTGTGAAAATGCCGATTTTACGATTGCGATGCAATCGCAAATCGCATTATCACATTATGTTTGTACACTGTCCTTATTGTTTCTTTTGTTTCTATGAGATGCAAAATGTGGGTTGCTTACTATCGTTTCCAAAACATAGCTTATTTGTCAAATTTTCTTGTGTAAAGCCCTTTTTATTAAGCAGTGAACCTAAAGACTCGTTTGTAACATATCTCAGGAGTCGGTCCAGCTCTCAATCACATTTCGCAATCTCGCCAGTTGGTAAGTTTGCGGTGTTCTTTTTATTGTCGAAAATGCGATGCGATAAGGGAGATGCTTTCATCATAATTTCGCATCTCACATGTTTTAAGGTAACTCATTAATGTGCGCCTTCTAAAAATAATGATATGTGATACAGGCCTTAGTTTTAATGAGAAATGCCTTAGGACTTAGTTTATATAAGAAACGTAATAGTTTCAAAGTGTTTAGCGCGGAGTCCTCCTTTGATTGCTTTTCACTAGTTTTTGTGGATTAGCAAGCTTTCAATCATGCTTGATTGTGCGATATGCGGGAAAGGAAAACATTTACTATTTTTTTGGAAAGGTGTTTGATTGATATCTTGTTTTATTCCAAAATTTAATAAGGAAGATGCCTAAATGCTAAACTTATTGTTGGAAGGATTTTTTTAAAGGGTCCCAATTTGTTAATGTAATATTGACTACTACTATTAACAAATGGGGGGTTTTTGAATAGCACAACAGGAGGTCACTTAGGATTTTTAAAAACTTACCATAGGGTCAAAAAGGAGTTTTTTTGGGATGGCCTTAAATATGATATTTAGAAGTTTGTGGCAGAATGTCTAGTTTTCCAAAAAAATAAAGTTGAGACAATCAAGACCCTGGGTCTATTACAAACT
The DNA here is from genome assembly GCA_000404065.3 of Pinus taeda. Lineage (NCBI taxonomy): Eukaryota > Viridiplantae > Streptophyta > Pinopsida > Pinales > Pinaceae > Pinus > Pinus taeda. The sequence continues at coordinate 390,831 of APFE030536963.1, forward strand.
TTAGCCATTCCAAGTCAGCGTTGCGAAGAGGTCTCAATATATTTTATCACAAGTTTACCCAAGTCTGGAGGAAAGAGTGTCATCATGGTGGTAGTTGATAGAATTACCAAGTATGCACACTTTTGTGCATTATCTCATCCCTTTAAAGCAAGTATAGTTGCTACTGCATTTATGGAAACCCAAAGATTATTATAAGTGATAGAGATCTCATTTTCACTGGAAATTTTTGGAAATAATTATTTTCTTGTCTTGGTACTCAATCATCTCATAGCTAATCTTATCATTATTAATATGAGGGGCAAACTGAGATAGTGAGCAAATGTTTGGAAGGACATCTTCGTTTCTTTGTATCTGATAAACATACAATGGGTCAAGTGGTTACCTCTAGTTGAATGGTGGTATAACACTTCCTTCCATATTGCAAAAAAAATGACCCCATTTATGGCATTTTATGGATATCATCCACCATCCATCACATCATCTTTAAGATAACATTCTAAGTTTCAAGAGGTGGAAAATCACATCGATCATCAATAGCAAGTTCTCCAACTCTTAAAGGACAACCTCACTCTGGTGCACAATTGAATGAAACAATAGGAAAATCAGCATTGCAGTGAAATAATTTTTGAGGTAGGTGACTAGGTATTTTTATAGCTACAACCATACAAAACAATGTCCCTCAAGCAAGCTAAGAAGGATAATAAATTATCACCCAAGTACTATGGTCCTTACAAGGTGTTGCAAAAGATTGGTACTATGGCATACAAATTGGAGCTGCCTACATCTTCCCGAGTACACCCAATTTTCCATGTTTCATGCTTAAATAAGGTTATCAGTGAGAAGCTTCCAGTTCAAACAGTGGTGTTAGAACTTGACGAAGAAGGAAAATTTGTATTTTAGCCTGAAGCAGTCACATAAACACAACAGCTACAGAATCGATCAATTTTAGAGTATCTCATTAAGTGGAAGAACTTACCTGCCGAAGATTCCACATGGGAGGTGTTGTGGCCACCAACAACCCCCCTTCTTATTTAGTGTTATTACTAATACTAAATAAGTGGGGACCCTTAGTCAAAAAAATTTAAAAATGTATTAGTACTTCTATTTTCTTTTAAATAAAACTTACCATCATAAATTTAAGAAAATAACCTTGAAAAATCTAAAAAGCTTAAGTTTCATGATGAGGAAAGATAAAATCACTCCTTAAGAAATATCACATCGCATGCCTTAAAACGCAATTATGCTGGAAAACCGCAGAAAACGCCGATATGCGATGGCGCATATCACAAAATCGCACCTCGCAAGAAATACATTAACACGAAATGGGTACATATCATGATTATGCGATATTGCGAACATGCGATATTGCGATAGAGCGGCAAAGCGATCTTACGAAAGAATAACATAGTGATATTGTGATATTGCGATCTTGCGATAATGCGATGAAGCGATCTGCGATATTGCAAAGCAAATCGCAAAATCGCTCCATCGCATATTTTTATGGCTCATTATTCAAGAAAAACTTTTTCCATAAAACGAGACCTGCTTATGCGCTTTAATGCTAATTAATGAGTTAGTTGCTAGATGTTAATGAAATATGGTTTTGTGTTTATCGAAGAGCCAGTTCACATAAGGTGGTATACTTTTGCATGTCTTCGGCATTTAAAGCTTTCCCATCACTGTTCCTTATCATTACTCTCACCTCACTTGTAAACTGCAGGAATGAAGAACAAAGAACTATACAGGAAACTATGGGGAAGAAAGGCAAGGCTCCGATGTCTGAAGATAAAGAAATGGTGCCCTTGTACACAGACACCGCATGCAACAGAGGCGCGGGTATTTCCACTTGGGAAAGCATGTATAATCTACTTGAGGAAGAGAATCCCAACGTAACGGAGTTTACGACTACTGCAGGTTCATCGAGGTCTTCTGAAGCATCAGTTGCAGATTTAGCTTGTTCATTCTTGCACCGGATAGCAGCGAGACCCAAAATTCTCCCCTACACGGACATGATTAAATCGATACTGGAAAGCGCTAACATTAAAAATAGACAGTTTAGGACTCAAGGTCAAGAGCTCACGGAATCATTATTTTCACAAAATTTCAACTTTACATCCGCTAAAAGAAAGCACGCAAGAGGCAAAAAACGCACCAAGGATGCCTGGATCGAGAAATGGAGGTAGTTTCCAATGCGTGATTAGCTCTTATCACGCATCGCCAGGCAAAACTTCTTGAAAATGAAAGCCTCTAATTGCTCTGTCTCCTAGAAGCTCAGAAATTTGTAGGAAAAAGCAGTAAAAGTAAAAAATGAAATTTAAATCCCAAAAAACAATGGTAATTGTCATAAATATCTTCAAAATAAGTCTGTATATAGGTACAGAAGTTGCAAGCGGACTGGAGATAGAAGGCTCAAGAAAAGGCAAAATTAATTAGAAGATTAACTAAGTTGAATTGGGATTCTTACTGGGCTTATTTAGTGAAACCACACAGCCAGTGTATGACTCTCAAAAGCATCATCAATTCTACCGAAAAGATGGCACCAATTCTTGTTGATTCCGTTTTCACAGGGCAATTAAAGGTTGAAGTTGGCCAACTGACTCTTCTCAAGCAAATGTTGAATGCTTGCGATGTTAAGGAGAAAATACAGAAATAGTTAGATGTTAGATTTAATTTTAGAAATAGTTTTGCTTTATCTTTGCCTAGAAAAAGGACGGTCATTTAAATCGTATCCTATATTTTTGTAATAAGTTATTTTTAGATGTAGTTAGTAGTATTTAAACCCTTCTCATGCATTTAGAGAAGGGTCCAGAAATTTATCAAAAACTTGTCCTCAGAACATGCACTTTTGCACCCTCGAGGAGGTTTGATGAATGAATGGAACAAGATTTATTGATTTTTGCATTAATATCTGCTATTTTATGTTGCACTTCTGTACTCTAGTGGATGTTGGATTTAGAAGAAATAAATCATTATCACTGAAGCTCATGAGTAGAACTATGTTATAAATGGTACTTTCTATTCTTAATTGTTTCTATCTTTTGTTTTAAAGTGTATTCAATTCTGTTTATATATTAATTTGTGAATGCCTGAGTTATCATTTGGCACTCTTTGTACGGTGATGCTTTTATTTATGCTTAATGTATGAATAGCTTATTATGCAATATGTTTTTCACAACTGTTTCGTCTAACTTTTTATACGAAGTGGTTCATCTATATTGAATTCTTTTCTCATAACAATTGAATGATCTTTATTATCGATTGTTATTTGAAATCATTTTAGATCGCATAGCAAAAAGATTACACCCCGGGTTAGTGTAGATTTAGATGTTTCTGCTTTCTAAGACTACAATTGCATGTCATTAAATTAGAATTAGAATTAGAGCATCTTAATTGGGAACTATTAGACCAGAAATATCAATCAATCTCACACACACACATAAATTGGGAAATTGGTCCCATGTCCCCAGTCGAACCCACCATACCAAACAGAAAAGGAGTTACCAACCAAGGTCCGGACTAGGTGGGTATCCCCCTTGTTGTAGACCCGATTTTCAGGGCTTCAACATATTTGGCGCTAGAAGGAGGGACTCTGACTATGAATGGCAAGTAAGTCTAAATCTAAATACCATTCTGAGAGTAAATCACCCTCACCATCTCCCCCGACTTCTCCATTGCATTTAGAATCTTTAAATCCAGAGCCAGAAGTCATAGGATCAACAGCCGTTGCTACAAACCATGACATTTCAGAACAATCTACTATTGAACCTCCTGAAGTTGAATCTCTAATTCACAAACTTCAACGATTTTCTATATCTCCTCCAAGATCTGATAAATCTCAAGCCAGCGTGACTTCGCAATATAACCCTGCTCATCCTCTAACCAGATGAAAAAGTGAAAAGTTTGGTGTTCAGCCAACTAAGTTACCTCTACCCACAAGGAAGAGAGCAAGGAAATCACCTAAAGGGTCCGATAGCGAGACTCTTTCACCATCATCATCCATTTCAACTTCTTCACCGCGAAGTCAACCATCCACTCCACCACTTCAGATCATTTTCCACCATCCTACTGGTATTTCTACATCTCCTTCTCAATCAGCCAGAGTCATAATATCCTCATCTTCTCAACCTCAGGGATCATCTTCTGCACTTCCCTCTGTTAGTGGATCAGCGATGGCCCAATCTCCATGGAACAACCCAGGGGCAGTCTTAATGCCTGCTCCTTTGAGTCAGCCACCACCCCATCCTGAAAAATGGCTGCCTAAGTTTAATCCTGAAGAAGGCATGCTAGCGGAAGAGCATATTACTAACTTTATGCTCTCCACAAATCTTAATGGAGTTACTAACGAAGATGTTGTCGTTCGACTTTTTCCTTATACTCTTTAGGGAACAGCGGGATCATGGTATTTTTCATTACCATCTGGATCTATCACTAGTTGGGATATCTTCCAAGAACAATTCCTCATTAAATTTGGTGATGATAGGTCTACAGCGATGTTAATCAGTGACATGTCAAACCTTAGGGCCGAGTCAAAAGAACCTATCAAAGATTTCAATTCACATTTCAATAAACTGTTAAACAAAATTCCTACTGCTTCCAAGCCCAGTGAAGAAGTGCAAAGTGAATGGTACATCACTGTTTTACCATCAAACATATCAATCTTCGTGGACAGGGCTAACAAGACAACTTTAGCTGAAAATATGAAAGAAGCAATAGCTGTAGAGAAGTGTATTATAGCCCTTGAAAAGAAAACTGTGATGGAAGAACGGAAATCCAATAAGCTTACTTTCAAAGAAGGTCCCAAGAAAAAACGATCGAAAGATCCATTCGATTTAGAAGGATTGCAAAAATTTTTGAAGACCATGTCTAACGAGATGGTCGATATTAAGAAACAAGTGGCAGAAACTTCTTCAAAAAAGCCATATAGACCTTTTAAAAGAAACCCTTCGACTGATTCAAAGTCCCCCAATGCTATTACGAGCACTGAATCTGAAGAAGAAGAAGAGGGAATCACTACTGAAGAGCAAATTGATGAAGAAGAAGTTGTAGAGTTACAAGGAATGTGGGATTTCATCCTCCCACAAGAAGAAGATCAAGAAGCAACCCTGGTTAGTACACAAAGTAGAAATCAGCTTGATCCTCCTCAAACTACCCCTAAGCCAAAGAGCGCAAGCTCGGCGATGAAGGATAAAGTCGCAGCCAAGAAAATGACACCCAAAGCAACTCAAACCAGCCCAGTCCAAACAGATTCATCTACTCCATCTAAAACGCTGATCGTTTCGGATGAAATGGAGTACAATATTATAGAAGATATGAAAAATACTAGGGCCAACATCACTCTTTATGAATTGAGCAAGTTAAAACACCAGCAAAAGATACTTTTGAAAGAATTACAAGCTGTCCCAGTTGCACCTTTGCCTGTCGATGTAATTTCTCAAGCTTCCCACGATATGGGAAGACCTCCGACTAATGTGATTAACAAAGTTGATCCAAATGACATCACGTTAATTGGAGGAAGATCGATATCTCATACTCCCCCATTTCTTCTTACTTATGAAATTTTTAATAAAAATGTGCATAATTGCTTAGTGGATTCGGGAGCTTCATTGAATATTTTACCAAAATCAATATGTACAAAATTGAACGTTCAACCGCAAAAATATGTTTTGTGCATAGTCCAGCTAGATCGATCGCAAGTCAAAGTGATTGGCGAATTAAATCAAGTTACCATAAGGCTATCATCCAACCCAAAGGTATGTCAAGTTATCGACATTTTAGTTGCTGATATTCCAGAATTTTATGGCTTAATTCTTAGCAGGGATTGGTCAGAAAAACTTCATGGATATTTCGCAACTGACTGGTCGCACATGTGGCTCCCTTACAATGGTAAACCTAATCAAATAAAAGTTGAATGAGAAAGACATCAGAAATACATAGTAACGAAGCTAGAGGGGGAGAATGAACCAGTAGCATATAACAATAGTATTATTGGCAATTACTCAGTAGATTCTTTCCTAGGGAATTTTAATGCTCATACGTCACCTTATTTAGAACATTATGTTTTATCCCAAGTCGAAATTTTTTCTCAAATAGATAGTTCTAAATGTATTAATTTTTTAGATAGTCCTGTAAATAAATCTTTATTTTGGAAATTATTTTTTGATGGTTCTAAATCTAATGAAGGAGCAAGAGCAGGATGCGTGCTAGTTAGTCCAGAAGGAGATAAAACTATGTTAACTTGCCGACTCGAATTTGATTGCACTAACAATACCGCAGAATATGAGGCTTTAGTCCAAGGGTTGTACAAAGCAATCATATTAGACATCAAATACCTTCAAGTTTTCGGAGATTCTGAAATTGTAATCAGATAGGTAGGTAATATTATACATTGTTTATCAGGTCATTTAAAACATTACCAATCTTTAGTTCAAGATCTGACTGAACACTTTATAGCATTTAATATTTCACCAATTCCCAGACTCCAGAATGCAAGTGCAGACCTTTTAGCTAACGTAGCTTCCAAACTTATCCCTTCAAAAGATTTTAGCTCTCATAGATTCTCAATAGAATTAATCTTTAGACCTTATATTCCTAATAACATTACAAATTGGAGAATTTTTAACGATGATTCTGACATCGTGAGTTTTCTCACATCTGAAGGATCCTACACTAATCAAATAATCGACGAAGACCAACATGACCGACAATTGCAACAAGATAGCACTAACAATGCTATACCTAAGTTGGTAGTCAAGTTAGAATACCATTATGATTTGAAAGATCAACTTAAAAGATCCAGCAATTCGAAACTCCAAAGTTCCACTTTGAACTACAAATTAATAAATCTAGGAACTGATACCAAACCACAGAACATCAATCTAGGCCTTGGCCTAGCTCTTGAAGAAAAATTAGCATATATTCGTCCTTTGAGACAATAAATTTTTTTTTTTTGCTTGGAACTATGATGAACTTAAAACGTATGACACTTCCATCATCCAGCATATTATTTCAATGATAGAAAATGAAAAACCGGTCCAACAGAAGTTGATAAAAATCCATCCCAATCTAGAAAACCAGATCAAATTTGAACTCAACAAGCTATTGAAAGCCAAAATAATCTTTCCCGTTCGACATTCCAAATGGGTCTCAAATATGGTTCCCGTTAGAAAGAAAAACGAAGATATTAGAATCTGTATTGACTTTCAAAATCTTAATAAAGCCTGCCAAAAGGATAATTTTCCTTTGCCTCCTATTGAACAAATATTGCAGGCAGTCGCTGGGTCAAAATTAATGTCCTTTTTGGATGGATTCTTATGATACAATCAAGTGTTGGTACATCCTGATGATCAATTAAAAACCACATTTAGAACCAAATGGGGCACCTACGCATATCAAAAAATGCCTTTTGGCCTTATCAATGCTGGTGCCACATTTCAAAGAGCCATGGACATAGCATTCAAAGGTTTAATTAATAAATCTGTGGTAATCTATTTGGATAATATAACTGTCTATTCCAAGAAACGAAGTAACCATCTTAGATATTTTAAACAAATCTTCCAACGTTTTCTGAAGTGTGGAATTTCACTTAACCCGAAAAAGTCCTTTTTCGCATTAAATGAAGGAAAACTTCTAGGATTCATAGTGTCAAAATCTGGAAGTCACATTGATCCTGACAGAATCAAGGAGATTTCCAAAATATCCCTACCTCACAACAAAAAAGCCATGCAATCTTTCCTTGGTCAGATAAACTTTGTAAAGAGATTTGTTCCAGATTTTTCAAGAATCTTTTCTCCTTTACAAGCAATGATAAAAAAGAACTTAAACTTCAAATGGGGCCAAGACGAATATGAGGCATTCAATCTGATCAAGCTAGCAATTGTGAATGCTCCATCTTTAGCAACTCCAAATTTTTCAGATCCTTTTATTTTATATACATTTGCATCTGACAGATCATACGCGGCGATACTTATTCAAGCAAATAAAGATAAGGCAGAAGCCCCGATTGCTTTCTTTAGTTCAAATTTACAAGGGACTGAATTAAATTATTCAGATGTGGAGAAACAAGCTTATGCTGTTTTCAAATCAATCAAATATTTCAGACCCTTTCTACTCAAAACCCATACAAAAATCATTGTATCGTTTCCAACGGTAAGAAATATTTTAGTACAAAAAAAAGTGGGTGAGAAAAGAGCTAATTGGGTTACTGTCTTATAGGAATATGGTGTAGAAATCAAACTAGCAAGTATTGTAAAAGGTCAAGGCTTTTACAAAATGTTGGTCGAAGCATCGCTTATATCTGAAATTCCATCTGCAGACATACAAATGTATGAGGTAATCCTAAACGATAATGAGTCATTATATGCCAATATCATTTATTATCTAAAGAATGGATATGCTCCTTCACACCTCGATCATACCAAGAAAAGAGCTCTAAGGTTGAAAGCGAAACAATATCATCTCCTAAACGATGTTCTTTTTAGAAAAAATATGATTTTGTTCTCCTTAGATGTCTTGAGGAATCTGAAGCTAAATTTTTTTTGCAGGAACTCCACGATGGGCCAGCAGGCAGACACTATGTTGGAGATGCTACTGCACATAAAATCTTACGCGCAGACTATTACTAGCCCACATTATTCAAAGACTCGCACATTTACATGAGGAAGTGTCAAGTCTGTCAAACCGTTACTGGGAGACAAAAGAAACCATCCTTGCCACTACAACCAGTCAACATTGAACAACCTTTTGATCAGTGGGGATTGGACATAATAGGTGAGATCGTTCCTCACTCTTCTAAACAACATAGATATATCATTATAGCAACAGATTACTTTACTAAATGGGTAGAAGAAGTTCCTCTCAAGACGGCTATTCTAAACATATCACTGAGTTCATAGATCAATTTATAATCACCAGGTTTGGGTTGTCTTCCGCTTTAATGTTTGATAATGCATCATACTTTTCTGGAAACACAATGACTGAATTTGCACTCAAAAGAGGTTTCAAACTTAAGTATTCTGCCAATTACTACCCACAGAGGAATGGGCTAGCTGAATCTACAAATAAAAACCTAATCAGAATTATCAAACGAACAGTTGACCAAAATCATAAAAATTGTCATAAGTCCTTAATATATGCTTTATGGGCAGATCGAATAATGCAAAAATCCTCCATCAGCACTTCTCCGTTCAATTTAGTTTATGGAAAAGAAGTGGTTCTTCCACTCATTTACCAATTCCTTCTCTGTCTTTAGTTCAATATATTGATGAAGTACCAACTTCCTCCTTACAGCTAAGGCAAATAGAAATAATTAAGTTAGAAGAACAACGAGAACAGGTCAAAACAACTCACGCTCATCACCAAGCATTAGTGAAATCCTCTTTTGATTCAAACATGATGACTAGAAAAGCTTTCATATGGGAGATCTAGTTTTAAAATGGGACAAGGCCTATGAAGAAAAGGGGAAACATACAAAATTTCAACAAAATGTGGCTTGGCCCTTTCCAAATCATAGAAGTCATAGGTCCTTCCACTTTTATGTTGCAGGATTTAACAAGAAAAAGAGATTCTTTACCTGTTAACGGACAGATCCTTAAGAAATATTTTCCTTAGAAGATTATTCTTCTATTTTGTAAATTAGTTTTTATTTTCATAATAAAACCAGTTGTGAATGGTTACATTAGGGATTTATGAAAAAGACACCAATTATCTTTCAGATTTTGATTTTTCGCTTGTATAAATAGCAAATCTTTTAGAAAATTGATCTTTATTATTGAAACATACACTTAAAGACTCTAGCCTAGAAATGATACTAGTTTCAACTTCGTAATATTTGATGAAAACGACCTTTAGTAAGAAATTGTTTTATATCAGTGCAATGAAAGGTATCAATAACAAAACAAAGATTCTTTATAGAGCAGCTCTGTCCAAAAAAGTCTACTATTGTCGTCCAAATCTATCTGAAGGAAACAATGACTTCCTCCCTACTTAGGAAATTACGACTTTGAGAGAAACAATCCAAGGATACACTTTATCTTAAAAAGTGAGAGGTCTCATCACGAGCCGGCTTATCATAATCACAAATATTATAACTTGCTGACTTTGCCAATACTACATACCACAACAAGGCAATGACTCAAGATTGTTGCAATTAAAAGCCAAGGGGTCTCATCACGAGCCAGTTTTTTCAACAAAGTTATAAATCAAGTGAATGACTGTGTCATAAATTGGCCATCAAACCAAGACATTGTTCTTTAAGGATAAAAAAGAAAATAAAATGAAAGCAATAAGTGTAAATATGGATTCCTCTTTGAAAATTGTATGTTTCTCTAAGTAGGAAACAAGATCATTGTTGGGTAACAAGTAACCCTGTTGAGGCTATGAACGTTTGCTGGCAGCAGAGGCTCTACCTACGAAAAATGAGCATATTTAAAACTGATTTACAGAGAAGGCTTTGTTTTATCTTTATAAACAAAGTAATGACTGAGGTAGATACAAGGACTAGCTTGAGGGAGCAAATAATCAAAGTTGAAAATAGAAGAAACAAAATATCATTGACAGGTTAAAGCATAATGTACTTTATCTTTCTATAATAAAGTTTAACTTTCTGGAAAATTTTCTGTTTTGGAAGTTTAGAAAATTCAAAAGAAAGACAGAGATAACTGGTTCTTCTAAGTGAATCGCCAGTTGTCGTGGCCAACAACAACCCCCATTCTTATTTAGTGTTATTACTAATACTAAATAAGTGGGGACCCTTAGCCAAAAAAATTTTAAAAATGAATTAGTACTTCTATTTCCTTTTTAAATAAAACTTACCATCATAAACTTAAGAAAATAACCTTGAAAAATCTAAAAAGCTTAAGTTTCATGACGAGGAAAGATAAAATCACTCCTTAAGAAATATCGCATCGCATGCCTTAAAATGCACTTATGCTGGAAAACTGCAGAAAACGTCGATATGCGATGGCGCATATCACAAAATCGCACCTCGCAAGAAATACATTAACAAAAAATGGGCACATATTACGATTATGCGATATTGCGATATCGGGATATTGTGATAGAGCGGCAAAGCGATCTTACGAAAGAATAACAGAGTTATATTGTGATATTACGATCTTGCGATAATGCGATGTAACGATCTACGATAATGCAAAGAAAATCACAAAATCGCGCTATCGCATATTTTTAGGGCTCATTATTCAAGAAAAACTTTCTCCATAAAGCGAGACCTGGTTATGTGCTTTAATGCTAATTAATGAGTTAGTTGCCAGTTGTTAATGAAATAGGGTTTTGTGTTAATCGAGAAGCCAATTCACGTAAGGTGGTATATTTTTGCATGTCTTCAGCATTTAAAGCTTTCCCATCACTGTTCCTTATCATTACTCTCACCTCACTTGTAAACTGCAACAACGAAAAACAAAGAACTATACAAAGCAGTATCCAGGAAACTATGGGGAAGAAAGGTAAGGCTCCTATGTCTGAAGATAAAGAAATGGCATCCTTGTACACAGACACCACATGCAACAGAGACGCGGGTATTTCCACTTGGGAAGGCATGTACAATCTACTTGAGGAAGAGAATCCCAAGGTAACGGAGTTTACAACTATTGCAGGTTCATCGAAGTCTTCTGAAGCATCAGTTGCAGATTTAGCTTGTTCATTCCTGCACCGGATAGTAGCGAGACCCAAAATTCTCCCCTACACGGACATGATCAAATGGGTACTGAACAACGCTGACATTAAAAATAGACAGTTTAGGAGTCAGGGTCAAGAGCTCACAGAATCATTATTTTCACAAAATTTCAACTTTACATCTGCTAAAAGAAAGCGCGCAAGAGGCAAAAAATGCACCAAGGAATCTTGGATCGAGAACAGGAGGCAATTTCCAATGCACAATTAGCGCTAAGCGCTAATCGCGCATCGCCAGGCAAAACTTCTTGAAAATGAAAGCCTCTAATTGCTTAGTCTCTTGGAAGCTCAGAAATTTGTAGGAAAAAACAGTAAAAGTAAAAAATGAAATTTAAATCCCAAAAAACAATGGTAATTGTCATAAATATCTTTAAAATAAGTCTATATATAGGTACAACAACTGCAAGCAAACTAGATACAGAAGGCTCAAGAAAAGGAAGAATTAATTAGAAGATTAACTAAGTTGAATTGGGATTCTTACTGGGCTTATTTAGTGAAACCACACAGCCAGTGTATGACTCTCAAAAGCATCATCAATTCTGCCGAAATGATGGCATCAGCTCTTGCTGATTCCATTTTCACAGGGCAATTAAAGGCTGAAGTCGGCCAACCGACTCTTCGCAAACAAATGCTGAATGCTTGCGATATTAACGAACAAATACAGAAATAGTTAGATGTTAGATTTAATTTTAGAAATAGTTTTGCTTTATCTTTTCCTAGAAAAAGGACGATCATTTAAATCGTATCCTATATTTTTGTAATAAGTTATTTTTAGATGTAGTTAGTAGTATTTAGACCCTTCTCATGTATTTAGAAAAGGGTCCAGAAATTTATCAAAAACTTTTCCTCAGAACATGCACTTTTGCACCCTCCGAGGAAGTTTTGATGAATGAATGGAACATGATTTATTGATTTTTGCATTTAATATCTGCTACTGATGTTGCACTTCTATACTCTTCGTGGATGTTGGATTAAGAATAGATAAATCGTTATCGCTTGAAGCTCATGAGTAGAACTAGTTATAAATGGTAGTTCTATCTCTTAACTGTTTCTATCTTTTGTGTTAAAGTGATATTCAAGTTCAGTTGTTTATATATTAATGCGTGAATGCATGAGTAATCATTTGGCACTTTTGTACAGTGATAACTATTTATTTATGCTTAATGTATGAATAGCTTATTATGCGATATGTTTTTCACAACTGTTTCGTCTAACTCTTTATACGAAGTGGTTCATCTATATTGAATTCTTTTCTCATAACAGTTGAATGATATTTATTACCGATTGTTATTTGAAATCATTTTAGATCGCATAGCATAAAGATTACACCGCGGGTTAGTGTAGATTTAGATGTTTCTGTTTTCTAAGAATACAATTGCATGTCATTAAATTAGAATTAGAATTAGAGAATCTTAATAAGGAACTGTTAGACCAGAAATATCAATCAATCTCACACAAAACATAAATTGGGAAACTGGTCCCATATCCCCAGTTGGACCCACCATACCAAACAGAAAAGGAGCTGCCAACCAAGGTCCGGACCGAGTGGGTATCCCCCTTGTTGTAGACCTGATTTTTGGGGCTTCAACACTCCTCCATTTATATCTCTATATACCATTTTCTCTCCTTGTCTATCTCTTTATATCAACCCTTAAACATACACACACTCTCTCTATATCTATCTCTCTCTATCTCCCTATCTCGCTTTCCCCTTCGTCTCTCTCTCTTCCCCTTCTCTCTCTCTTTAACATTTATCTTTCCATATATATATATATAGATATATCACTTCCTCCCTCTCCCTGCCCCATCTATATCTCTATCTCCCCTTGTCTCTCCTTCTCACCTCCAAAATACACACACACTCTCTCAATGTAAGCACATAAAAATTACTCAACCATAAATACAATAGTTGAATTTTCATCCTAAATAAAATGTTTTCTTACCCCAAATGTTTGCTTCTTGAAACTATAAACTATTTATAATTTGGTACATTCTTAGTATTCCCATTTTCCATCATTCAACATTGTTAATTACTTTGCATTCAAACGTAGTAATAGAAAATAAATACCATTGAAAATTATTTAGGGTTTAACACTCCATAAGTCATAATGATTGACTTTGGAGAAAACTACTATTAATATTGGAGAGTAACAGAATGTTATGATTCCAAATACTCTTTTCATATGATTGATTTGAGAAAATGGAAAAAATAATAAGTGTGACAATAGGTACAGTTAAAGAAAATAGTTTCAGATTGAGGTGTGAAAATATGAACAGTGGAAGAAGAAAACAGTTTCAGATTGATTGCAACGAAGATTGTTTGTAATTGACCGTATTCTTAGAATTCACATTTTCTATGTATGAAAATTGTTACGTTAACACTCAGCACTCAAAATTTGTATTTCATCATTTTTCATCATTCAAGTTACTAACAATCTTTGTCATCTCAACAAACTGAGTTAACTAAGCAAATTTTAAATTAAATTGACCAAATTAATCTTAGACATATTGGTCATATTTAAAAAGATCAAAATAATTAATCTTAGACATATTTAGCATATTTAAAATGATCAAAATAATTAGTCTTAGACATATTTAGCATATTTAAAATGATCAAAATAATTAAATGTTCAACAAATTTTGTATCACCCCACATCAAATCTATCAAGCGCGGAGAGGGATCAAATCTCTGGAGATGCAAACATTTCCTCAAGTTTTGCGCTCAAAAAATAGGTTTGCACTTCGAGAGATTTGATCCCTCTCTGTGCTTAATAGATCAGGTGTTAAGATGGATCTAGTGTAGTGTGTGTGTGTGTTGTGTATATATATATAATATATTATATATATATATATATATTTAATATTATATATATATATATATATATATATATATATATGTAGTGTGTTTTTTTTATAAATAATATATAATATATATATATATATATATAATATATATATATATATATTTTTATAATTAAATTATTAAAAATATGTTTTTAATAATAATAAGTATTCTTAAAAAATAAAAATTGGAAAAAAAAATTATTATTCATGAAAATGGGAAAAAATAAATAAAAAGGAAATAAAACTAAAAACAAAAAATTAACGACTAATAGAAATGGAAGCTAATAAACAACTCATAATAAATCTCCAACCAATCATTTTACCAATAAATAAATTTAAATAATAACAAAAAAATTTATTCACAAGCAAACTAATACAAATCAAAACAAAACTCAATACTTAATAATACCATGCAATTATAATAATGTTAAACAATTAACTTAAATGTTTCACTTTCTTTTATATTCATCAAATTTTTAGGATGTTAAAAGGACTGCCATCTTTATCGGGACGTTTGAGATAAGAAAAAGAGAAAAAATTAAACATGGTGTAAACTACAAAAATGGACCAAAGCTTTTAGATATAGAAATAAACGATGAAAATTCCCAGAAAATGTAAACGGTGTTTG
Organism: Pinus taeda; assembly: GCA_000404065.3. Classification (NCBI taxonomy): domain Eukaryota; kingdom Viridiplantae; phylum Streptophyta; class Pinopsida; order Pinales; family Pinaceae; genus Pinus; species Pinus taeda. The sequence continues at coordinate 405,988 of APFE030536963.1, forward strand.
CTGTGTAGTATGGATTTAGCATACAAACCATGAAAACGCATATAAAAGCAATTAAAGTTTAAAACGCATAAAAAGGTAAAATGTGTTTGCCGTTTTCTAAGCAATTTAGTATGCCAACGATGAAAAGCATATAAAAACAAACCGTATTTGTTGTTTCTTTCTATGGCGCTCTAAGATTTTATATATGTTACTCGTATGCTTCTTTCTCCAGCACTGTACTGTTTCAATTCCAAAGGATATTATGAATAGCTAAAATCCATGGAAGGACAATTTAGAGTTCACATTGGCATGGGGCCTGCTCTGTTCATGGCCATGTTATTGCCTTTTGTGTCAGCCACATTCAATGTTGATGGAAGACAACTAGCTGACAGAGAGCAGTTAGGATTCAGAGCAGGTCTGGTGCATATAGATTCGCTAATGTCCCCATTTAGTAGGGAGAATATCAGTAACGCTGAGCGCATGCAAAGGGAAATCTATCGAAGCAAGAAATTGGCGCAGAAAGCGGTTGGAGCGTCTGTAATCGCAGGGAAAGGAGAATTCCTCATGAAACTATCAATTGGTACGCCAGCTTTACACTATCATTTGATTCTTGATACTAGAAGCGACCTGATATGGACGCAGTGCCAGCCCTGCGATAATTGCTATCGACAGTTGAATCCAATATTCAACCCTAATCATTCTTCCACATACAGCAAGCTTCCATGCCAAGATCCGCTTTGCAAGTCGGATCCAGCTAATTTCAATTGCGCAGTAGATGGAGGCTGTGCATACGAGTACGAATATGGGGATCAGTCAACGACATCAGGGATTCTCTCATACGAGACCTTAACATTTGCTTCCAAATCTGGAAACAATCAATCAGTCCCACATATTTCCTTTGGATGCAGTACGAGCAGTGAAGGCGATTTCAGCAAAGCAGATGGGATTGTGGGCTTCGGACGAGGACCCCTGTCGTTAATTTCACAGCTCGCTCCATCAATACCCAAGAGGTTTTCTTACTGTCTACTGTCAATTAAAGATTCTAAGTCAAAAGCGAGCAGTCTCATGTTTGGAAATGATGCGAAATTGAGCAGCAATGCCAGTTCGACTCCCCTTATCAAAAACAACATCAATCCGACCTTCTACTATGTTACCTTAGAAGGCATAAGCGTGGGAAATACTTCGCTGAACATTCCCAACGGCACGTTCGAAATCCAAGCTGATGGAAGTCAGGGCATCATCGTTGACTCTGGAACGACTATAACATTGCTTGATGCAAATGCCTATACTCCGCTGAGAAAAGAATTGACTTCATTAATTAATCTTCCCATAGCTGATTATGGCGATTTAGATCTCTGCTTCATTAATAAATAAATAAAAATTACATTTATTTATTTCATGTAAATTGTTTTTGGGTACGTAATCACAATCCAAATGCTTTACAAAATAAAATAAAAACTTGTAAATAAATAGCATACCATGTAAACCTCATTTTTCTAAACTAGAGTTAAGATATTATAAGGCCTTTGGTAAACTAGAGTTAGGATATAGATTTGACAAGTCAATGACTATGTCAAGATCGTGCCAAAAGAAAATCTCAATTAACTCGGGTAGCACCTAACAAAGTGCCTTTCATGGTGTCGAAACATAGAATCTAACATTATTCCTTCGAATTAAAACTGGTACATCCAAATGATACGTAAAATAATATGTAACAAGCATAACAGTAAGTCAAAAGGCCTTAGTGTGAGCATATTCTGGTTTCTTACAATAACCATAGTGTTGTGTAAGCCCAAACTCCAACTATAACATTAAGCTGAAAGGCCTCGGTGCAAGCATATTTTGGTTTCTTACAATAACCATAGTGTTGTGTAAGCCCAAATTCCAAGTATAACATTAAGCAGAAAGGCCTCAGTGCGAGCATTAGAAGTTTTCGATAACATGCTATGAAATATGTGGATGACACTACATGAATCCTTAGATAACAGGTATTTTAGGCTTCCACCGGATAAGGGATTTATGCCTGGTAATTACTAAATCTATACGACTTCCACAAGATAAGGGATTTATGCCTGGCAACTAATAAATGGATACACCTATTTTTCTTTGGCTTCACTAACCTGAGCTTTAGAATGCTGGCTCTTTTTCTTTGTCTTCATTAACTTGACCTTTAGAATACTGGATTTCTTGGGTTGTCTAGCTGGGTTGGAATCAATACTTCGCTCATAACTATGCTATATTCACTTAGTTGCTTTTCTTCTCTGGAAATTAGAATGGCTAGGTTTCTTTATCCTCAATATCAATTTCAAAATTGTTTTTCTTTCTTTCTGGGTAATCAAAGTATTCAATGGTGCACATTGTTCTGCTATGAACATAAATCAGTGTAATTGATCTTTTATGTGCAGTTTTGTATAAATAGCCCTGAGACTAATAATAACTCATCATGTATGTGCCTACGATTACAGAGGAAGTTGTGGGGTTCAAACTTTAATGGGCGCATGTTAATTTTATAAAGTCTCAAGGTTTGAAAATAGTACATATTTACTCAATTCAAATTTTTTAATTTTTTTTTTTTTTATTTGTTTTCTAATGGTGATTGACTTTTTTATATTTTTGTAATGGGTTTTTACTGCAGCAGATTGTTGAGAACAAAATTGAATCACAAGAATGGTGTTCAACGAATGGTGTTCCTCTATACAAGCCTCGGCTTGGCTTGGGTTGGATTACAATCGAATAATTCTTTTTGCTAATGAAACTCGAAGGACAATTATGCTAATGAAACTCGAAGTCCGACAGTCATCTACATCCAGATGAAATATTCCTCTAAAGCATTAAATTGCATTCTATTGTTCCTTGTAGAGCTTTCCATCTCAAGGCAGGGATGTCCTGCAACATCCCTTGTTATTGTAATATTCATGTTGTAGTTATGATTATCTATCACATTATAAATCAAATTTATAGTTTTCATGCAAACTATTTCAATGGCACAAATGCATAAATAAGTTTACACATTATCAAACATACACAATCAATTATAAAATTTACTTACTAGTACCAAACACCATGAGAAGGTTCTATAAAAACAATTACTAAAAAATATATTTTTATTAAAAAAAAAATCAATGATACTCAGGATTATTTACTTAGCAAAAAAATTCAATAATACTCAAGATAGATGCATCTTCACCAAGGATGCAATAATACTCAAGATAGATGCGATAAGGCGATGCAATGATCTACGATATTGCAAAGAAAATCACAAAATCGTGCTATCGCATATTTTTAGGGCTCATTATTAAAGAAAAACTTTCTCCATAAAGCGAGACCTCGTTATGTGCTTTAATGCTAATTAATGAGTTAGTTGCCAGTTGTTAATGAAATAGGGTTTTGTGTTAATCGAGAAGCCAATTCACGTAAGGTGGTATATTTTTTCATGTCTTCAGCATTTAAATCTCTCCCATCACTGTTCCTTATCATTACTCTCACCTCACTTGTAAACTGCAACAACGAAAAACAAAGAACTATACAAAGCAGTATACAGGAAACTATGGGGAAGAAAGGCAAGGCTCCTATGTCTGAAGATAAATAAATGGTGTCCTTGTACACAGACACCACATGCAACAGAGACGCGGGTATTTCCACTTGGGAAGGCATGTACAATCTACTTGAGGAAGAGAATCCCAAGGTAACGGAGTTTACAGCTACTGCAGGTTCATCGAAGTCTTCTGAAGCATCAGTTGCAGATTTAGCTTGTTCATTCCTGCACCGGATAGTAGCGAGACCCAAAATTCTCCCCTACACGGACATGATCAAATGGGTACTGAACAACGCTGACATTAAAAATAGACAGTTTAGGAGTCAGGGTCAAGAGCTCACAGAATCATTATTTTCACAAAATTTCAACTTTACATCCGCTAAAAGAAAGCGCGCAAGAGGCAAAAAATGCACCAAGGAACCTTGGATCGAGAAAAGGAGGCAATTTCCAATGCACAATTAGCGCTAAGCACTAATCGCGCATCGCCAGGCAAAACTTCTTGAAAATGAAAGCCTCTAATTGCTCAGTCTCTTGGAAGCTCAGAAATTTGTAGGAAAAAACAGTAAAAGTAAAAAATGAAATTTAAATCCCAAAAAACAATGGTAATTGTCATAAATATCTTTAAAATAAGTCTATATATAGGTACAACAACTGCAAGCAAACTAGATACAGAAGGCTCAAGAAAAGGAAGAATTAATTAGAAGATTAACTAAGTTGAATTGGGATTCTTACTGGGCTTATTTAGTGAAACCACACAGCCAGTGTATGACTCTCAAAAGCATCATCAATTCTGCCGAAATGATGGCATCAGCTCTTGCTGATTCCATTTTCACAGGGCAATTAAAGGCTGAAGTCGGCCAACCGACTCTTCGCAAACAAATGCTGAATGCTTGCGATATTAACGAACAAATACAGAAATAGTTAGATGTTAGATTTAATTTTAGAAATAGTTTTGCTTTATCTTTGCCTAGAAAAAGGACGATCATTTAAACCGTATCCTATATTTTTGTAATAAGTTATTTTTAGATGTAGTTAGTAGTATTTAGACCCTTCTCATGTATTTAGAAAAGGGTCCAGAAATTTATCAAAAACTTGTCCTCAGAACATGCACTTTTGCACCCTCCGAGGAAGTTTTGATGAATGAATGGAACATGATTTATTGATTTTTGCATTTAATATCTGCTACTGATGTTGCACTTCTATACTCTTAGTGGATGTTGGATTAAGAATAGATAAATCGTTATCGCTTGAAGCTCATGAGTAGAACTAGTTATAAATGGTAGTTCTATCTCTTAACTGTTTCTATCTTTTGTGTTAAAGTGATATTCAAGTTCAGTTGTTTATATATTAATGCGTGAATGCATGAGTTATCATTTGGCACTTTTGTACAGTGATAACTATTTATTTATGCTTAATGTATGAATAGCTTATTATGCGATATGTTTTTCACAACTGTTTCGTCTAACTTTTTATACGAAGTGGTTCATCTATATTGAATTCTTTTCTCATAACATTTGAATGATATTTATTACTGATTGTTATTTGAAATCATTTTAGATCGCATAGCATAAAGATTACACCGCGGGTTAGTGTAGATTTAGATGTTTCTGTTTTCTAAGAATACAATTGCATGTCATTAAATTAGAATTAGAATTAGAGCATCTTAATAAGGAACTGTTAAACCACAAATATCAATCAATCTCACACAAAACATAAATTGGGAAACTGGTCCCATATCCCCAGTCGGACCCACCATACCAAACAGAAAAGGAGCTGCCAACCAAGGTCCGGACCGAGTGGGTATCCCCCTTGTTGTAGACCTGATTTTTGGGGCTTCAACACTCCTCCATTTATATCTCTATCTACCATTGTCTCTCCTTGTCTATCTATTTATATCAACCCTTAAACATACACACACTCTCTCTATATCTATCTCTCTCTCTCTCTCCCTATCTCCCTATCTCCCTTTCCCCTTCGTCTCTCTCTTGCTTCCCCTTCTCTCTCTCTTTAACATTTATCTTTCCATATTTATTATATATTATTATATTATATATATATAATACTTCTCCCTCTCTCTGCCCCATCTATATCTCTATCTCCCCTTGTCTCTCCTTCTCACCATCCAAAATACACACACACTCTCTCAATGTAAGCACATAAAAATTACTCAACCATAAATACAATAGTTGAATTTTCATCCTAAATAAAATGTTTTCTTACCCCAAATGTTTGCTTCTTGAAACTATAAACTATTTATAATTGGGTACATTCTTAGTATTCCCATTTTCCATCATTCAACATTGTTAATTACTTTGCATTCAAACGTAGTAATAGAAAATAGATGCCATTTAAAATTATTTGGGGTTTAACACTCCATAAGTCATAATGATTGACTTTGGAGAAAACTACTATTAATATTGGAGAGCAACAGAGTGTTATGATTCCAAATACTCTTTTCATATGATCGATATGAGAAAATGGAAAAAATAATAATTGTGACAATAGGTACAGTTAAAGAAAATAGTTTCAGATTGAGGGGTGAAAATATGAACAGTAGAAGAAGAAAACAATTTCAGATTGATTGCAACGAAGATTGTTTGTAATTGACCGTATTCTTAGAATTCACATTTTCTATGTATGAAAATTGTTACGTTAACACTCTGCACTCAAAATTTGTATTTCATCATTTTTCATCATTCAAGTTACTAACAATCTTTGTCATCTCAACAAACTGAGTTAACTAAGCACATTTTAAATTAAATTGACCAAATTAATCTTAGACATATTGATCATATTTAAAATGATCAAAATAATTAATCTTAGACATATTTAGCATATTTAAAATGATCAAAATAATTAAATGTTCAACAAATTTTGTATCACCCCACATCGAATCTATCAAGTGCGGAGAGGGATCAAATCTCTCGAGGTGCAAACCTTTCCTCAAGTGCGGAGAGGGATCAAATCTCTCGAGGTGTAAACCTTTCCTCAAGTTTTGCGCTCAAAAAATAGGTTTGCACTTCAAAAGATTTGATCCCTCTATGTGGTTGATAAATCATGTGTTAAGATGGATTAGTGTAGTGTGTGTGTATATATATATAGGTAGGTGTGTTTTATTATATCATATATATTTATATATATATATATATATTTATATATTAAGGAGGTTCTAATATAATATAGTATTCCTTAAAAATAAAACCTTGGGAAAAAACTCTCATTAAAAAAAAAAAAATAATAAAAAAAAAAAAAAAAAATTAGCAACTAATAGAAATAAAAACTAATAAACAATTCATAATAAAACTCCAACCAATCATTTTACAAATAAATAAATTTAAAGAATAACAAAAAATAAATCTCCAATGTTTAACTATGGATAAGAAAAAAAAATTAATCACAAACAAACTAATACGAATCAAAGCAAAACTCAATACTTGATAATACCATGCTATTATAATAATGTTAAACCATGACATTAAATGTTTCACTTTCTTTTATATTCATCAAATATTTAGGATGTTAAAAGGACTGCCATCTTTATCGGGACGTTTCAGATAAGAAAAAGAGAAAAAATTAAACATGGTGTAAACTACAAAAATGGCAACAACTGATTTTCACACCAAAGCTTTTACATATAGAAATAAACGATGAAAATTGCCAGAAAATGTAAACGGTGTTTGCTGTGTAGTATGGATTTAGCATACAAACCATGAAAACGCATATAAAAGCAATTAAAGTTTAAAACGCATAAAAAGGTAAAATGTGTTTGCCGTTTTCTAAGCAATTTAGTATGCCGTTTTTTAAAATAGGTTTCTAATATAATAATTATTCATTTTATTATTAGATACAATATTATAGCATAACTTCTGGAAATCTTTTAACATCAAATTTGCACTCATGAGAGCTAATATCAACACAGGGTTTTACACCATAATTGTGGCTACTGGCCAGATTAAAAACTCTTGGTGTATCCTCACACCCCTCCTGTTCATTCCCTCATGGTGGGTAGTTTGACTCTTCTTGTCTAAAATGGCAGTTCTGGTCTTTGGGACTACATTGTTGCATCTTGGATGATTGGGAATTTGAGATTCATAGACTTCATTCTAATTAAAGCAAAATTCTCTTGGATAAATCACATCAAGTTTTAGGATCGATGCGTTTTGAACTTCTACTAAGGTTCATCATCAGGGAAAAAATCTTATTGTGCATATGCCCATCAGGGTTTCCCAATCTAACATTGAATCAAACTGTAAGATAGGTCCTATCATCTTTACCCTTGCTATTCCTCGCATTAGAATCTAGACATAGTACCTAACTATTTTGGTGAGCTTACACCTACGTTATGCTCTTTCTTTAGTCATGTTGCAAGAAGTTTTGTAGGGCTATGGGCTCACGGAAACCACAGCAGTAGCAGCATATTTAGATGGTGAAGAAGAAAGTAGGCACTATGGATCAGTTGGCTTGTTGACTCCAAATACTGAAGCAAAAATAATTGATCCTGATTCTGGGACTCCTCTACCTCCAAACAATAGAGGAGAATTGTGGCTTCACGGTCCCATTGTTATGAAAGGTATGTGCTTCTTAAACATTATTTCCTTCATAAAATGAAAATTTTATATCGTGAAATTTATTTTACTATAAGATCAATGAACCAAACACATCCTTGGACCCAATATAAGTAGTAAAACTGCCATGGACCAAGAAGTAAACTATGCTATCAAAGATATTTACCCTATGGCATAAAACAAAATAGAGCTATAAAATGGGAAGCATCCAATCCTGTTCTATAGAAGTACTCAATTAAGTACTCAATATTTTAAGGGAAGCATGCAAATTGATCGAAAGAATACAACAAATCAACGAGAAGGTACAAGAACAACTCCAAAAAATTCAGACAATGTATAAATAATGGCATGATTAGAATACAACTACTCATAATTTAGTCGAAGGAGATTAACTCAACTCGTTGTTGCTAATATTGTTGGGGATTTGGCTAGTTCTATCCTAGTAATGGCCTAGTTTGAATCCCCTAGTAAGGTGCACTAATCTATACCAACACATTCACTACAAAATGGTATCTAGTGAGGTGGGGTAATATCAAGTGGGTTTCCCCATATGGTTGTCCTTGGAAAAGAATCACTACTAAAAATTTCCAGGTTGAAGATCTTGTATGTGGCTACGTTTAAGCAAGGAGAGATTCCAAGTAGAAGGGAAAAAGTTGGAAAGTCACCAATATGGCTCATTCAAGATTTTACAGCGGATTGGAAGAATTCATTCAACTTGTCCCTCCCATCATAAATGAACATCCTCTTTCCATATTGAATGATGAAAAGTTGAGGTCTTTGAACTACCAATGTCAGATGTGGGACGAAGATGAAGAATAGTTCTAGCAGCTGAGGAGATACCTAGTATCCAAACCGAACTTATAGATGATATCGTATTGCAAAGAAAGATTCGTGCTTATAGGAAATGGCCAAAGAGTACTTACACATTGGTTTAAAAGGTAAAATTTTAAGCAAAGCCAAGAGATATTAATGGAGGATATGACACAAAAGAAACCATTCTCATCTTGAACCTAATAAGTTAGTACGGAACCTGAAACCTCCCAAATGGAGGAGGTATGGCCAGTATAGATTCATGAAAACATCAAGTACTATAGGAATAACTAAACCTAATCAAATAGCCAACGAATTGGACAGCAGGGAAAACCAGAGAGAGTTGTTGAAAAGGAACATGAGAGTTTGCAAAGGCAAACAGGATCGAGGAAAAAAGAAGGGACACATGGATCAGTTTTATAAACATCGGGCATCTTCCAGAAAAATAATTAAGATACTTCTGTCCTAGGAAGTTCACAGATTTATATTATGTAAGAACAAGAAACCAAAGACAAAGTTGCAAACTTATGATTTTCTTGAGTTAAAAGTTCATGTGTATAATCATTGGTGTGTATGCATTAGCAGCTTGTAGTTGAGCTTTCTGATACGGATTTATTATATAGACAACAAAGCTCCATTTTTATATCACCCAGAAGACACAAAAGATATAAATCAGTAACAAAGGAGGCCAATAAAAAATCTCTGTAACCCAATTAATTGTGTAAAATGAATAATTGAAAATCGTATCATAACTCCAATATATGGAAGATGTGAGGAAACATTTCGATCATAAAAAACAGAAAAAAAATAAAGACAATACAATATCTTGCTACTAACTATTAACATCTGTGGATAACATAGCATCCAGAGTAAATAACATTCATACTGATCATAAAGACATGATACACAACTCCTTTACAATGAAGAAATAACAATGATTCACAGTTTGGTGCTCAAGGTTGAGGGAGCACTAAGCACCCGTTGCACGACATTTAACGTTATACAGCCTTGGTTCTACATTATCGTATCCGAAAAAACTAACATTAAATCCGATGGTTTACGACCAATACTGCAGAGCATCAATTACCCTGTAGCCAAGTACGACGGTGGATAGAGACAGCGATCAGTCAAGCAACAACGGTTGAGCGAGATCAGATCGTCTGGAGATTAAAATGAACCGAAGTACTTGATTTCACTGCAAATTCCAGTGACCTCAAATCCATGTAAGTGAAGGAAAGTAAATACGCCCTGATTACGTCCTTGTTTCAAGTAACAGACGAGAAACGGTAGCGCCCCTTCTTTTGATTAATCGAGGGAGAAGTATTCAGATGGCCACGCTTGCAGAAACTCAAAAGAACACTGAGGGGAGGAAGAGGGGTTACGTAGCCCTGTTTCCATCCACTGAAATGGGTCATCTCACGACCTTTCTTCATCTCACAAGAATTTTAGCACCCAACCACGGGTTCTCCGTCACATTCATCACCACCATGGCCAATGTTTGTCCTTCCAAAACCGCACACATCGACGACATCGCCTCTTCGGGTTTCGACATTCGCGTTGTTCAGCTCGAAATTCGATCATCGTTATCTGAAACAATGAGAAATGAATCCCAAGATCCAATTTTTGCGTAGTGGGATGCCCTTTGTCGCTCCATGGACGCCTTGGAACACCTCCTCCTCACGGATCTGCTCAACTCTTCCGCATCGCGGCCTCCCATTTCCACCATTATCACGGATCCCATGCTCACTACTACTCTTCAAGTCACCGCCAAGTTCAGCATCCCTAATCACATTCTATACAGGGCTTCTACTTTGTCGCTCGACTTTTTCCTCTACGCCCCAATTCTCGATTCTGAGGGCTGCGATTTCAGTGATGAGGAATTGATATTGAATATCCCCGCTTTCCCCCCGTTGCGCACCTCTCAAATCGAATAGGGTCTCAAGATCAAAGGGAGTGTGTTCTACAAACACTTCATTTCCAATGGCTCCAATTCCCTCAAGGCTTCGGGTATTCTTGTCAATACGTTCTATGATCTCGAAGATCCGTTTCTTGACGCCCTCCGCAGCGAGCAGGTGATGGAGGGATTACCTCTCGTATACCCGATCGGACCCCTCTTTCTTCCATCCATGTCGATGATGCATTCCAACTCATTAAAGCTCTTGTCAAGCCCCGATGACGAACACGATACAGCAAAACGGTGCCTGCAATGGCTGGACTTGCAACTTGCCAGATCGGTGGTGTTCGTGAGCTTTGGCAGCAGATCGGCCATGTCGGTGTCTCAGATCACAGAACTCGCCTCGGGGTTAGAGCGCAGCGAGCAACGATTTCTCTGGGTGCTGAGGATTGCTGTGATGGGCAATGAGGGATTCGATCCCTCGACTGTTCTTCCACTGGGATTCGAGTCTCGCGTGGGGGGCAGAGGAATGGTGGTCACTTCGTGGGTTCCGCAGGTGGGCATTCTGTCACACCGTGCAGTCGGAGCGTTTGTGAGCCACTACGGATGGAATTCGGTGGTGGAGAGCGTGGGTTGTGGATTTTCGATCGTTGTGTGGCCCCTGTTTGCAGATCAGATGAAGAATGCGAGGTTTGTGGCAGAGAATGCCAAGGTGGGCGTGGAGGTTAAAATGGTAGAGTCATACCGAAACGCTTTACCTGCCCCTTTTCTCCTCTTTTTTTTATTTTAGTTTTCGATCAACGATCAAAATTGGTTCAATCGTCTAACACCACAAATCTACGGTGAACAATAGGACACGACAGCGGCTGGGCCAATTCATTTCAAAGGGAAACGGCTTACGGCGTAATTAGAATTAGAATTAGAGCATCTTAATAAGGAACTGTTAGACCAGAAATATCAATCAATCTCACACAAAACATAAATTGGGAAACTGGTCCCATATCCCCAGTCATACCCACCATACCAAACGGAAAAGGAGCTGCCAACCAAGGTCCGGACCGAGTGGGTATCCCCCTTGTTGTAGACCTGATTTTTGGGGCTTCAACACTCCTCCATTTATATCTCTATCTACCATTGTCTCTCCTTGTCTATCTCCATATATCAACCCTTAAACATACACACACTCTCTTTATATCTATCTCTCTCTCTCCCCCTATCTCCCTATCTCCCTTTCCCCTTCGTCTCTCTCTCTCTCTTCCCCTTCTCTCTCTCTTTAACATTTATCTTTCCATATATATATATATATATATATATATAGATATATATCACTTCCTCCCTCTCCCTGCCCCATCTATATCTCTATCTCCCCTTGTCTCTCCTTCTCACCTCCAAAATACACACACACACTCTCAATGTAAACACATAAAAATTACTCAACCTTAAATACAATAGTTGAATTTTCATCCTAAATAAAATGTTTTCTTACCCCAAATATTTGCTTCTTGAAACTATAAACTATTTATAATTGGGTACATTCTTAGTATTCTCATTTTCCATCATTCAACATTGTTAATTACTTTGCATTCAAATGTAGTAATAGAAAATAAATGCCATTGAAAATTATTTGGGGTTTAACACTCCATAAGTCATAATGATTGACTTTGGAGAAAACTACTATTAATATTGGAGAGCAACAGAGTGTTATGATTCCAAATACTCTTTTCATATGATCGATATGAGAAAATGGAAAAAATAATAAGTGTGACAATAGGTACAGTTAAAGAAAATAGTTTCAGATTGAGGTGTGAAAATATGAACAGTAGAAGAAGAAAACAGCTTCAGATTGATTGCAACGAAGATTGTTTGTAATTGACAGTATTCTTAGTATTGACATTTTCTATGTATGAAAATTGTTACGTTGACACTCTGCACTCAAAATTTGTATTTCATCATTTTTCATCATTTAAGTTACTAACAATCTTTGTCACCTCAACAAACTGAGTTAACTAAGCAAATTTTAAATTAAACTGACCAAATTAATCTTAGACATATTGGTCATATTTAAAAAGATCAAAATAATTAATCTTAGACATATTTAGCATATTTAAAATGATCAAAATAATTAGTCTTAGACATATTTAGCATATTTAAAATGATCAAAATAATTAAATGTTCAACAAATTTTGTATCACCCCACATCGAATCTATCAAGCGTGGAGAGGGATCAAATCTCTGGAGATGCAAACCTTTCCTCAAGTTTTGCGCTCAAAAAATAGGTTTGCACTTCGAGAGATTTGATCCCTCTTTGTGCTTGATAGATCAGGTGTTAAGATGGATCTAGTGTTGTGTGTGTGTGTGTCTGTCTATATATATATATATATATATATATATATATATATTTATTAAAATATGTTTTTAATATAATAATAATATTTATTCTTAAAAATATAAAAATTGGATAAAAAGCTATCATTATGAAAAATGGAAAAAAAACAAATAAATAAATAAAATGAAATAAAACTAAAACAAAAATAGCAACTAATAGAAATAAGAGTTATAAACAACTCATAATAAGACTCCAACCAATTCATTTTACAAATAAATAAATTAAAAAAAAAAAAAAACAAACAAACAAACAAACAAACAAACAAACTCCAATATTTAATTATGGATAAGCCAAAAAAAATAAGTCACAAACAAACTAATACGAATCAAAGCAAAACTCAATAATTAATAATACCATGCCATTATAATAATGTTAAACGATTAACTTAAATGTTTCACTTTCTTTTATATTCATCAAATTTTTAGGATGTTAAAAGGACTGCCATCTTTATCCCAACGTTTGAGATAAGAAAAAGAGAAAAAATTAAACATGGTGTAAACTACAAAAATGGCAACAACTGATTTTCACACCAAAGCTTTTATATTCATCATAGTGTAGTATGGATTATACAAACCATGAAAACGCATATAAAAGCAATTAAAGTTTAAAAGGCATAAAAAGGTAAAATGTGTTTGCCTTTTTCTAAGCAATTTAGTATGCCAACGATGAAAAAGCATATAAAAACAAACCGTATTTGCTGTTTCTTTCTATGGCGCTCTAAGATTTTATATATGTTACTGGTATGCTTCTTTTTCCAGCACTGTAATGTTTCAATTCCAAAGGATATTATGAATAGCTAAAATCCATGGAAGGACAATTTAGAGTTCACATTGGCATGGGGACTGCTCTGTTCATGGCCATGTTATTGCCTTTTGTGTCAGCCACATTCTATGTTGATGGAAGAAAACTAGCTGACAGAGAGCAGTTAGGATTCACAGCAGGTCTGGTGCATATAGATTCGCTAATGTCCCCATTTACTACTGAGAATATCAGTGACGCTGAGCGCATGCAAAGGGCAATCTATCGAAGCAAGCAATTGGCACAGAAAGCGGTTGGAGCGTCTGTAATCGCAGGAAAAGGAGAATTCCTCATGAAACTAGCAATTGGTACGCCAGCTTTACAGTATCATTTGATTCTTGACACTGGAAGCGACCTGATATGGACGCAGTGCCAGCCCTGCGATGATTGCTATCGACAGTTGAATCCAATATTCAACCCTAATCATTCTTCCACGTACAGCCAGCTTCCATGCCAAGACCCGCTTTGCAAGTCGGATCCAGCTAATTTCAATTGCGCAGTAGATGGAGGCTGTGCATACGAGTACGAATATGGGGATCAGTCAACTACATCAGGGATTCTCTCATACGAGACCTTAACATTTGCTTCCAAATCTGGAAACAATCAATCAGTCCCACATATTGCCTTTGGATGCAGTACGAGCAGTGAAGGCGATTTCAGCAAAGCAGATGGGATTGTGGGCTTCGGACGAGGCCCCCTGTCGTTAATTTCACAGCTCGCTCCATCAATACCCAAGAGGTTTTCTTACTGTCTACTGTCAATTAAAGATTCTAAGTCAAAAGCGAGCAGTCTCATGTTTGGAAATGATGCGAAAGTGAGCAGCAATGCCAGTTCGACTCCCCTTATCAAAAACAGCATCAATCCGACCTTCTACTATGTTACCTTAGAAGGCATAAGCGTGGGAAATACTTCGCTGAACATTCCCAATGGCACGTTCGAAATTCAAGCTGATGGAAGTCAGGGCATCATCGTTGACTCTGGAACGACTATAACATTGCTTGATGCAAATGCCTATACTCCGCTCAGAAAAGAATTGACTTCATTAATTAATCTTCCCATAGCTGATTATGGCGATTTAGATCTCTGCTTTATTCCGCCAACAACGGGAGCACTGCCAGATTTTCCCACTATTACGTTTCATTTCAGTGGAGCTGATTACCCTTTGACCGAAGACAACTACATTATTGAGGACAGCAACGGTTTACTGTGCCTGGCAATGTTGTCAAACTCTGAGTATTCTATATTTGGCAATGTTCAGCAACAGAACTTCCATATACTCTACGATCTAGAAAATGACCGCCTTTCCTTCGAGCCTGCCGTTTGCGACCGTTTATAAAGCATGGCATCCATAGCTGCATGATTTTGATTAGCTTTATTTTTTAGTTTAGTGATTACTGTTTAATTATTATGACACTGATAAATAAATGAAACAATTGAGTTAAAATGATATTGGAAGCTTTTATTATAATAATAATGATTATTTATTATTATCAAGTTAGCCCTTAAATTTATAAAATTAATGTGTGAAATCAATTATTTAATATAACCCTTTTCTAGCCATAAATTAGTTGAGTTAATATTGCAGCTATGAGATATTTAAACTGGTTATCTATATGGAATTGTATATTACAGAATGTTTTCAAAATGCAATGAACATGAATAAAGTGAATGGTTTAACTTATTAATTAAATTCATCTTAAATGGTTAAAGGATAATTAAACTATACTCGAATTGCAACATTAGATCCTTTTGAGCTGCTTTGTGTGAATGTCTAAACCATGTTGTCATCGTTGGTAACAGTATAAATTAGTTCCATCAAGGATTGAACATGGTGAACTTCCACTACCAAGAAAGTGTGAGACAGTTTATAAAGCATGGGCTCCATAACTGGATAATTTTGATTAGTCCTTTTTTTTCAGTTTAGTGATTATTAATTTTATTGTGATAACACCTTTTTTTCCAGTTCAGTGATTATAAGTTTTATTATTATAACACTGATAAATAGATTAAACAATTGAATTGAAATTATATGGCATAGTTTTTGTTAGTAAAAATTATAATTTATTTTTAAAGTTATTTTTTTAGATATTAAATTAAAATTAATAAATGAAATTTCATTATATAATTATGAATTTTTTTTAGCCAGAGTTAATATTACATTCATGATAAATTTAAACAGGTTATTTATATGGAAATTGTAGGTTTCAGAATGTTTTTAAAATGTGATGAACATACCGGTTATTTTGTATAGAATTTCATATTTCAGAATGTTTATAAATGTGATGAATGTCAGTAAAGTTAATAATTTAATTTATTAAATGTTTTCAGGAGAAAAAAAAAACGAAAATATTTTATATTGAGTCAATATAAAGACTTGATAGTATATATATTTGGAACCGCCATCAACAGGAAGTGGGCACGGAAGCATCTATAACCCAATATGATATCAGCAATATTGATAAATACATACAAAAATAAAGTGACAAATAATCATACAAAAATAAAGTGACAAATAATAGTGTAAAGAAACCATATTAGCATATGTATAAAAGGACTGAAACAACATAAGTTATGTGATCAAGAAGACCATCAAATATATAAATAAGAAAATCTGTATGTGACCAACAGAATCATTTATCAATATTTCCATAGACCGAGGTCCACATAGCCACGATGTTATCCAAAATGGAGTTCAATTTATTGAGTTTCTCACAGCTATTTTAATTGAATTATAATATTATATCTTTTGTGATGTTAGTGTGAATGCAAAAAACAAGTTGCAATAGTATGTAAAAGTACAATAAAATAAGCTTGAAGACGGTGAACTTTTCCTATCAAGAAAGTGGAGTTTCAATTTTAATTTTTGTTTCTTTTGTGAATATTGAATGATTTTTTTATTATTAAAATATAAATGTAGATATTGTATGAGTTGTTCCGCTAATGTTTTTTATTATTAAAATATAAATGTAAATGTTTTATGAGTTGTTCGACTATAAATATAAATGTAGGTGCTGTATGAGTTGTTTGGTTAATGTTTTTTATTATTAAAATATAAATGTAAATGTTGTATGATTTGTTTGATTGTTAATTAGTTGGATTTGAAAATAATTTTAATTAAAATAATTTCTGTTTTGGTATTTCGATTCATTTTTAAGTAGATTGCAAATTCTCTAAATATTTGAGAATCCGATAGATATGAATATGGTCAATTTTCTTGAACACACCCATGTCCTTCCAATTCCTAAATATTAATAAAATCCACACGTGACTTAAGTTCACCGGGTATTGGGTGAGATGTATTCTCAACTAGTTGACCAATTGATACAGCTAAAATCCATTAAGGGACGGTATTTGGGTGAGATATATTCTCAACTAGTTGACCAATTGATACGGCTTAACTCCATTAAGGGACGGCCATATATGAATGAGAAAAAATTGAGAATACGTAAGTTAATTGTTGCATGATAACTTAGTGCAGATACGTTTGTATGTGTGACTGTGTTGAGTTTGTCGAAGTGTGTCACTTGTGCTGTGGATGTATGCATATGGGCTACAGCCGTTGTTAGAGCCATGTTGTTTTTCTATCATTTCCCTGTGATGAGGGTATTCACCGCCTGGAGTGGACCTGCGTATGAACAGAGAGCTACGAAGGTGAGTGCACATGGACGGAAAGTCAACGCTTGTGCTGTGGATGTATGCATATGGGCTACAGCCGTTGTTAGAGCCATGTTGTTTTTCTATCATTTCCCTGTGATGAGGGTATTCACCGCCTGCAGTGGACCTGCGTATGAACAGAGAGCTGCGAAGGTGAGTGCACATGGACTGAAAGTCAACGCTTGTGCTGTGGATGTATGCATATGGTCTACAGCCGTTGTTAGAGCCATGTTGTTTTTCTATCATTTCCCTGTGATGAGGGTATTCACCGCCTGGAGTGGACCTGCGTATGAACAGAGAGCTACGAAGGTGAGTGCACATGGACGGAAAGTCAACGCATAACACTAAAGCTTTAGTGCTGCTGCAATCGCTGAATATGTACAGCCACCATGGCGTTGCCGAGGGTGTTGTGATTACAATGCCGTGACCTTGATCAACGTGTAGATTAATTTTTTTGTTGCGGTGGTCGTCGGAAAATTAATACCAATCACCGTGTTAAAAATATTTTTTGCAAGTTGTGATTTCCTTTGCACGCTGAAGGATTAAACTGTGAGTAGAAGTAGATCGTTGACGATGCTGACTATTTGGCTATACAATAAAGAGTTTAAGGCACTTAATGAATTTTGATAAATAATCAAGTTTTGAAAAAACATTTATGGTGTAAAATCGTTTGTGTTGTCTGTCATGAATTAATGAATTAAATGTATGTTTTGTATCAATATGAATGTTAAAGTAATTTGCAAGGTTGCGCTGGAAAAAATGTGAGTCTTTGAGGTAGTGAGGAGAATGGTGGATAAAATATTGATGGGTCCCTGAAAACAACAATCACTGTGTTTTAACCTCTGGTGAAGCGTAAATCACATTAAGATTTTTCTTTTTTTACTTGGAACAGTAGCCTTCAATTTATCATGGGAATGTATTTTCCTATGTTTTGAAATATAATCAAATGTTATGTTGAGATGTGGCTTAAACTTTCACACACCATTTTACTTTGTTTCGTGGTGAGTTATTTTATGTGTTTTAATTAAGCATTTATGTATTTTATGTGTTTTAATTAAGCCTCTGTGTAGTTGCAATTTCAATAAAGTCTTTCTATGTAATTGTGATTTCCTTAATATTTATAAACAAACTTGCAATTTCAATTAAGTCTTTCTGTGTAATTGTGATTTCCTTAATATTTTTAAGACAAACTCTTCTCCTCTGGGCTGTGAAATTTTTTCTAACATTGTATTAAAACATGTTAAACTCTGTAAGTGAAAACAAGTGTTTTCACTAGCAGTTAAAAGAATTGTATTGAGGGCAAATCGGTTTTTTTCCTTTGGAGCATATTTACCAACAAGTAGAAAGTACTTTTTACACTCAGAAAATGGCAACATCAAACATAAACTTGACTAATCCTCATATACCTCACTTTAATGGAAAAAAATTATCATTATTAGGCTGTTACAATGAAGATCTTGTTTTCTTTTCAAGACATTTGGGATTTGGTGGAGAATGGTTTTCAAGAACTAGTAGACGCAGCAACATACAATGTCTTGTTTCTAGCAGAAATAGATTTGTTGAGGGACAACACTGAGAAGGATGCAAAATCCCTCTTCTTATATTTTTTAAACAGTTCATGAAAGTATTTTCCCAACGGCTATAGCAACAACAAAGTCCAAGCAAGCATGAGACACCCTACCAAGGCATGGCCAAAGTGAAAACAACAGAGTTACAAATGCTAAGCAGAGAATTTGAAACACTTTGTATGAAAGAGTCTAAGAATGTAGACTCATTTTTTATACATGTATTTGGGTTGGTTACTCAAATCAGGTTTCATGGTGAGACACTTAAGAAAAGGAGAATAGTTGAGAAAGTTTTGAGAAGTTTGCCAACAAAGTTTGATGCAATTGTTGTGGTCATAGAAAAGAAAAATGATCTCTCATAGTTCTCAGTGGATGAGCTTCATGCATAACTGATTTCTCATGAGCATACACTAAATAGAGCAACAAGCTCCTTATTGGAGCATGCCTTCAAAATGTTGGGTTGTGTTATATTTTTTCCATGACTAGCCCATGTAGTTAACCAAAGGGTTAGAAGGGGGGTGGAGCCCCCATTCATTGCGCCAATCGCATAACGCAGGGAGTCACAAGGGGGTTTTAGGGGTGCAGGTAACCCCATTTTATGGGGTCTGGGACAACGCCCCAAAAAATTTGGTTTTGGACCCTATATTAGATTGCGTGGACCTACTTATGGTTTTGTGCATTTTTTTGCACATGGTTTTGGACGTGATGGTTTTCGGTCCATGGTATTGGATGCTTCGGCATGTATAAATATGTATTATAACATTGAAAGGAACATAATGAAAAATCAAGCTGGTAGTCCTGGTTTTGGAATCCCGGAGAAAATATCTGTGTATATGTGTTTTATGTGTTATGCTCTTACATTGTTTATTTTCTGTGTTTTAGAATTCGTATGCAGGTAATTTCTATACGGGGTTAAAACCTACATTTGGTATCGGAGTTGTTTCGGCTTCAAGAGAATACATTTGTTGCTATGGGGTTTTGCTCGGGCCTGTGGTAAATCCTTTTTAGTAGGAGATTTGCGAGATGGATTCTGGTGGAGAAAAAAGATGGCGAACAGTTGAAAGATAGAGAACAAAAAATTTAATGGTCAGAGTTTTGAGTTGTGGAAACTTAAGATGGAGGATCTATTGGTGGATAAAGATCAGTGGATTGCAGTAGATATGGGTACTAAACCAACATGAGTGTCTAGTGAAGAATGGAAGAAGTTAGATTGGAAGGTAAAAGACACAATACAATGTGTGTATTAGATGTAGTGTTGTTGAATGTATCAGGGGAAGCTACGGCTAAGGCTTTGTGGGACAAGTTAGGGACTTTGTACCAATCTAAGTCTCTGGTGAATAAATTGTTTCTGCGGAAAAAACTGTATAACCTGAGGATGAAAGATGGAGACTCAACGACAGAGCATTTGAATGCATTTAACACTGTGGTAAGTCAATTATTATCTATTAATATTAAAATTTTAGATGAAGATAAGAGCATTAGTTTTTTGTGTTCTCTACCAGGTTCGTGGGATAGTCTGGTTATTGCAATAGATAGCAATACAATTACCTTGTAATTTGATGAAATAATCTCATCCTTGCTGACGGAGGAGATGAGATGGAGAACCAGAATGGTGATGCCTTGTTTGTACGAGGAAGGTCCTAGAACAGAAACAAAAATAAGTCATCGAGTGGGAAATCTAAATCTAGAGGGAGATCTAAATCTCCAAAAAAAATTGTAAAGGTGGTGTGCTAGAAATGTGGAAAGGAAGGGCACTACAAAAGGCACTGTAAGTCTAAAGCTCCTAAAAAAGGAAAGAGATCTGATGATGCTCCTTCTGTAGAGGCGAAAACCACCTCAGATGAAGGTGGGGATGTGTACTTAGCTTCTTCAAGTACACATGTAGATCATGAGGCATGGATGATTGACTCAGGTGCATCCTTTCACTTCACTCCCCATAGATACTGGTTTTGCGAGTATGAGAAATATGATGGTGGTGATGTTGTCTTGGGGGATGACAGAAAGACTAGAATCATTGTTGCGGAAAATTAAAGTTGAATTTGCAAGGTGGAAGGGTTAGAACACTTATGGGTGTTCTGCATATTCCTACATTAGCCAAGTATCTAATTTCTGTAAGCAAGCTAGATGATGCAGGTATAAAAAAAGTGTTCGAGAAGGATACCTGCGAGATGGTTCAGAGGGCACTGGTATTGGTGCGGAGAGTTCAAATTGGAACTCTGTACAAGCTGCAAGGTATCACTGTTGTTGATGGGTGCAACAGCTCCATGGTTCCTGAAAGTGGAGCAGAAAATCTACTGGTCTCTGGAGAGAAGACCATGTTGTGGCATCAAAGGCGTGTACATATTGGAAAGAAAAGCCTTCGAATACTTCATGGTAAAGGTATGATAGAAGGTATGAGAAATAGCTCTCTCGATTTTGATTTTTGTGAAAATTGTGTATATGAGAAGCAGAATTGGGTGAGTTTCCTCTTTAGTGGTAAGTGAGTGAAACAGATATTAGAACTTGTGCACAGTGATGTGTTTGGACCTGTGAAGGTTCCATAACTAGGTAAGTCTATGTACTATGTATTATTTATAGATGGCTTGTTAAGGAATACATAGATATATTTCCTTAAGAAGAAATCTAAAGTCTTTTTCAAATTTAATGAATTTAAGGTTCTGGTTAAAAACCAAACAGATAAGAAGATAAAGGTGCTAAGGACAAATAATAGTAGGGAGTTTTGCAGTAAGGAATTTGAAGAATTATGTAAGAAGTGTGGTATAACATGACAGAAAACTACTCCATATACACCTCAGCAAAATGGAGTTGCAGAAAGAGTGAACAAAACGTTAATGGAAAGGGCAAGAAGCATGCTCAGTGGTGCCGGGTTAGGACAGGAATTCGGGGCAGAAGCAATGGAGACATCATGTTACCTAGTTAATAGATCATCTTCATCAATTTTGGAGGATAAGACTCCACAAGAGATATGGACTGGTAAGAAACCCTCTCTTTCACATCTGAGGGTATTTAGATGTGATACATAAGTACATGTTCCAAAAGAGAAATGAAACAAGTTAGATAGTAAATATGAAAAGTGCATCTTTATTGAGTATAAGGATGGTTTAAAGGGTTATAAGCTTTGGAACCCAGTAACAAGGAAAGATGTATACAACTGAGATGTGGTATTTAGAGAGGTAAAAGATGTTATTAAACATGAAGTCCAACCAAAGGAACCTGAGAAGATAGAGTTTGAACTAAAGGGGGAAGAATCAGACTCTATAGCAGAGGAGGAATCAGAAAATGAAAAGTCACAAACTCCCGGTGTGAGAAGATCAGTTCGAGAAAGAAGGCAGCCATAAAAGTATAGTCCATCTGCTTTTTGTTCAAATTTTTCATCTATCACTGATGATGATCCCAGAACTGTGAAGGAAACAGTAGATTCAGAGGATGGAAAACTTTGAAAAGAGGCCATGGTTGATGAAATGGCATCTTTGAACAAAATTGAGTCATGGGATCTGTTGGAGTTGCCGGCTGGAAGGAAACCCATTGGCAGCAAATGGGTGTTCAAGAAGAAGACAAATGCAAAAGCAAAGGTGGAGAAATATAAAGCTCAGTTGGTAGCAAAAGGTTATTCCCAGGTGCCGAGAATTAACTTCGGTGATATTTTTCACTTGTTGCCAAGATAAATTCTATTAGATTACTTTTATCTGTTGTTGTTTCTTTTAATTTTGAGGTAGAACAGATGGATGTGAAGACAACATTTCTTCACGGGGATCTGGAAGAGGAAATCTACATAAAGCAACTTGAAGGCTTTGCGGTGAAGGGTAAAAAAGAGCTGGTATGCAAGTTAAAGAAGCCTCTGTATGGGTTAAAACAGTCATCAAGGATGTGGTATAAAAAATTTGATACATTTATACGGGGACTTGGCTTCACTAGAAGCAAAGCAAATCACTATGTGTATTTTAAATTAATTGGTGACCATGTTATTTATCTAGTCTTGTATGTGGATGATATGTTGCTGGTTCGAAATAACAAAGAAATTATCCAAGATTTGAAGACCCATTTGTCCTCCAAATTCGACATGAAAGATCTTGGTGCTGCAAACTATATTTTGGGCATGGAAATTAAAAGAGATCGGACAAAGAGGAAGTTCTGACCAGAGGAAGTATGTTAAGACAATATTGCAAAGGTTTAATATGCCAGATAGTAAACCAGTGAAGGTTCCTATTCTTGTAGGTATAAAGTTATCTATTGAACAGTGTCCCAAAACATAAGAAGAGCAAGAGGACAAGTCCCGTGTTCCATATGCAAGAGTAGTCGGTAACTTGATGTATGCGATGGTTTGTACTAGACCAAACATTGCACATGCAGTGGGCGTATTCAGTAGGTCTATGTCAAAACCAGGGAAGGAGCACTGGACAACTGTAAAACGGATTTTCAAGTATTTGCGTGGCACTAATGATTATGGCTTGTGCTACCAAGGAAGACCAGGATTGGATAGAGCGTTGGATATTTGTGGCTTTGTTGATGCAGACTGGGCTGGAGATCTAGATCAGAGAAGATCTACAAGCGGGTATGT
>APFE030536963.1:429847-451136 GCA_000404065.3 Pinus taeda
GATTTAAAAAAAAAAAAAATTTAAAAATTTAGAAAGCTTGAATTTTGTTACTTTTTTATATGAAAATTGTAAATATTTGATGATAATTTTGTATAATTATTCAAATTTCTAATAATTTATTATAGTTTGTATAAGTTTTTGGTGATTTTTAAGATAAAATAATTTTATACTATAAAATTTGGCTAAATCATTTTTAGAAAAAATATAAATTATTGAATCAATTTTTTTGAGAAAAACATGAAAAATTAGTCCACTCAAAATATTAATTCTTAAAATTTTCTTTTCCTTTACATAAACTATAAATATCGGTCCTTCTGATATAATAACAAATCCACAAACATTAATGCACAAATAACAAATATACGTGTAATATTAGTGAAATCTCCAAGTCTTATTAGTTATGAAATAGTGAATCTAATTTGTAATACTTAAACATGTAACAATGCTTTTATTGCTAAATACAACTGCATTGTTAGGGCAATTTTGTATATATATCAATACATGTTAAACAACACTACTTTCCTAAAACATTTTGCTATAACTTCCCTCCACTTTTTTCTTCTTTAAATTTAAGGTAACATGGATTTAAATTTTTCCTAAAATCTCCATGCTAAATAGTGTAGGTTGCAATGAAAAACTTTGAAAATTTTTAGAAACTTTTTAACATAAAAATGTTACACTAATATCTCTAGTGCAACCTGTTTTCCTTCCTAGTAAGCAATGAGAAAATTCATTTTACTTGGAATGAGAATAATATTCAAAACTCAATTTTATATCTCTTGATGTAGGAGCATCCAGCTCTGAGGAGACGGAAGTTGGCTGACAGTCTCACAAAGAGGCAATCATATATACATAGCTGGACAGGTGTAGGCTTGTCAGTTATTTTACGTTATTTTAATTATTTTATTTTGTCATAAGACATTAGGAGCAGGTCGATTAGAGTCATGAGTTGTTTCTTTTTCAAGTAGAAATTATGGACATCAGGATAAATTGTCAGTTAATTAGTTCCTTTTTTATTAGTTAATTAGTTCTTTACAATTGTATTAGTTGGGGCATCTTAGAAACTGATAGTCAGTTACATAATCTGTTAGGGTAGTTCCATCTAAACGGAACTGTATTGTTTCAGATGTATTAAAAGAGAAACGACAAACATTGGAAAAAAATTCCTCCTCAGAACAGAGAGAAAAGAAAGGAAATACAGTCATTTTCCAAAATAAAACATTTATTTTCTATCTACTGTATCATCACTGTAAAAAAAAGAAAAAAAAACTTCTTCATGCATGAAATATAATTCTGTGTGTGTAACTAAATTGGCAAAAGAGTAATAGTGCAGGACAAACTAACGAGAAGAGCAGAGAGTGAATGCATAAAACATTTCTTCCAGACCGAGAAGAAAGAGAAATTCCAAGTACAGACAACTTCTGACAGAAGGAGATAACGAGAGCAACAGAGGACGCGCACAACAGTATTACTTCCAGAACGAAAGGGAATGAGCAAACGCATGCATAAACCAACTCAGGTAACCCGTAAAGACCTCCATCTACTATGAATAGAGCAATGCCAAACGGAAATTGAAGTAACTATATCATTTCATTACAAATATAATTGATACACAGTCCAAATTGTCTCACGGTCCTTTCAAGACCAAAAACGCATTCATAAGAACCAAAATAGAGTTTTGCACAGTATATTATGTAACAGACAGGTCACCAAAATCATTACAGTAAGATAAAATCCATAGCGTCGGCGAACCAGGGTTTCAATTAACCGAGAGTTCCCATCAACTTAACAACCCTATCGACAGGACGAGAGTTTAAAGACAACAGATGCCAACCAACAACTAAGCAAGTGACCAGATTTTACAGACCAGGGTTCGAGTCACCCAAACAACCACCTACAAGACTGGGTTTCGAATAAACCCAGAAAAAGTATTGCAGAACGGAGGACCAATAACTCAACTAATTTGCCAGAGACGGAACAAGTTACACCAACCAACAGATAGATAAATTCATCGCACAGTCGACAGACAACTAACGAGACTAAACCTCGAGAAACCCCTGTGAATAAAAGATTGACATGGTAAGACCCTACCCGGAATAAGAAGCTGGAGGGTTTGATTGGTTGTCAACCATCGTGGGGGAACGCTAACCAGAAGCCAACGGGATCGAACCACCTGCAAGCAAACACGAAGCGGATTAGCAGAGCAGAACCTACATAATCCTCAAAGAAAACAAGAATGTAAACGTACCCACAGGGAAGAAGTTCACCTGAACAGAGGAGGCCGAACCGAATAACAAATTAACCATAAAACCCTGAAAACATGGAGCGAATGTGTCAGGGCACGTAAAGAAAAGGCAAGGAAGTTCTAGCAGAAAAAAAAACTCACCTTGACAGTGAGATTGAAGCGTCGAGTAGTTGGAGAGAAACCTGCCAGAAGACGACCTGTTAGTAACCAGAACAGGAAACAACTGTAAAACCGGAGAACCGGAGAGACCAGTGAAAACCCTAAAACTTCTATCGAGGAGCGTACCATTACATTAACGCAGCCATTAAATTAGCCAGGACACGAGTCCTATCAACAGCGAACGTTCGAGAATTGGCGGGAGGCCATCATAAGTGGTATCAGAGCTAGTTTCTTGAGTTAGAAGAAATGGAACAGGTAGAAGGTGAAGGTGAAGGAAGAGGAAGAGGAAGAGGACGAGGACGAGGACGAGGATGAGTAGTCCATAGGGCAGTAGATGTTGGACTTCGAGAGGAGATTCGAGCTTTACATGAAAGATTGGCAGTGGTAGAGGCTGGGGGAAGAAGAAACCCAGCAGACAACAGTGATGAATAAGTCGCTGAACGAGAGGAGGATGAGTATGAAGGAGTGACACCGGAACTTAGGTTGTTGAAGTCATTTTTGCTGTCTAGTCATAAGCCAAGGCATGAATTGCCTACTTATGACGGAAGTTTATCGGCAAATGTGTTGTTAGATTGGCTGAGTGAAGTTAATAAATTTTTTGAGTTTGAGGAAACCAGTGAGGACAAACAAGTAAAGTTTTCCGCCACCAAGCTGAAAGGACACGCGTCCTTATGGTGGGACAACATTCAGGCGGAAAGGAAGAGACTAAACAAACAGCCTATTAAGAAGTGGGCCAGAATGGAAGCAAAACTGAAGGAGAAGTTCCTGCCAAAAGATTATCAGATCATGTTGTACCGACAGGTACAGAACTTGAAGCAAAGAGGAATGACTGTTAGGGAGTTTACAGAGGAATTTTATAAGTTGAATTTATGAGCAGGGTATGTGGAAGATACCTCAGAGAAAACAGCCATATTTGTAAATGGCTTGAGAGGGGAGATTTTGGATGAAATTGGTATTCTTTCACCACAAACGTTGGATGAGGCCTATCAGTTTGCGCTGAAGGCAGAGGAGAAAATAAACAGAAAACAGAACACCAAGAGAGGAGGTGGTTCTGGCCGGGGAAAAGGCAAGGTTTATGGCAGAGGTAGAGGTGCAGGCCCAAATGAGGAGGGCAGCAATTCCAAATCTGCTGGTACAACAGATAAGGACAACAGCAACAGGGAAGGACGACCAGCTCAGAGAGGGCAAGGATTTGGTCAAGGCAGGGGAACTGTCCAGTGTTATCGTTGTCACAAAATGGGACACAAGTCATATGACTGTCCTGAAGGTGAACCAGCAGGTGGGAGAGGAACCTATGTTGCTCAGCCTGAGGATGTTGAGGAGACACCTCAAGAAGCAGAAAATACACCAGAGACAGGCGAGGCCTTGGTGTTGAATAAAGTGCTGTTAAAACCAACAAAAGTAATTGCAGAACCAGATCAGCGAAAGGCTTTGTTTCGCACTGTTTGCAAGTCATGAGGTAAGTGCTGTAAATTGATCATTGACAGTGGGAGTACCGATAATCTGGTTGTTGTGGAGATGGTAGAGAAGCTGGGATTAAAGAAGTTAAAACATCCCACTCCCTACAAAGTGTCGTGGCTGCAGAAGGGACATCAACTGTTAGTTGATGAACAGTGTGGGGTGGAGTTTCAGATCGGTAAGTATAAGGACAAGATCCTTTGCGATGTCATGCCAATGGATGTCTGTCATTTACTGTTAGGACGACCTTGGCAGTTTGACAGAAGTGCAGTTCATGATTGAAAAACCAACTGCTATAAGTTTGTGAAAGATGGGATCAAGCATACGCTTGTACCCCTCAAAGAGGAAAACACGGCAGAAGCTAGTGGAGTGAAAGCACTGCTGTTAGGTGGGAAAGAATTCATAAAACAGATTGAGGACAGTGAGATAAATTTTGTTGTCATAAGGAGACCAAAGGCAGTAGTACTTCATACACAGGTTTCAGATTTGCCAGAAGTAGTTCAGAAGTTGCTGCAGGATTTTGGAGACATTGTGGTAGATGACCTTCCAGATTAGTTGCCACCCAGGAGAGGTATTAGTCACTGCATTGACTTTATACCAGGGGCAAGCCTGCCAAATAAAGCAGCTTACCGCATGAGTCCCAAGGACCATGAATAAATTAGAAAACAGGTCCAGGAGTTGTTGGACAAAGGTTTGATTCGAGAGAGCATGAGCCCATGTGCAGTACCTATTGTTTTGGCTCCAAAGAAAGGAGGAGAGTGGAGAATGTGTACGAATTCCAGGGCTATTAACAAAATTACTGTTAGGTACAGGTTTCCCTTACCTAGGATGGACGATATGATGGATTGTCTGAGTGGAGCGGCTTATTTTTCGAAGATTGACTTGAAGAGTGGATATCACTAGATCCGGATTCGGGAAGGAGATGAATGGAAGACCGCTTTCAAGACAAGCGAAGGCTTATATGAGTGGCTGGTGATGCCATTTGGTTTGAGTAACGCTCCCAGCACGTTCATGCGTCTGATGAATGAAGTGCTGAAGGAATTTAACGGTAAGTTTGTAATAGTTTACTTGGATGATATTCTGATTTTTAGTAAGACTAAGGAGGAGCATTTCAGACATTTGCAGAGTGTATTGAGGAAGTTACAGCAGAACAAGCTGTTAATTAATCTGAAGAAATGTACCTTTTTTCAGCGAGAACTAGTGTATCTAGGTTTTGTTATTGCGGAGAATGAATTAAAAATGGACCCAGAAAAGGTGACAGCTATAGTTAGCTGGCCTTCTCCGAAACGTTTATTTGAAGTTTGAAGTTTCCATGGACTTGCCAGTTTTTACAGGAAGTTCATCAGAAATTTCAGCGAGATTTGCGCACCAATGTTGGATACGATCAAGAAAGTGAACCAGCCATTTCACTGGACTGAAGCAGTGGAACACAGTTTTCAGGTCTTAAAGAAGAAGATTACTGAAAGACCAGTGTTAAGATTGCCTGATTTCAAAAAATGTTTTCAAGTTCGTTGCGACACCAGTGGTACAGCCATTGGGGCAGTCCTTAGCCAAGAGGATAGACCAGTTGCTTTTTTCAGCGAAAAGCTAAATGAGAGCAGACAAAAATACTCAACCTACGACAAGGATTTCTACGCCATTGTGCAAGCTTTGAAACATTGGCGACATTATCTATTGGGTAACGAATTTGTTTTATTTTCTGATAATTTTGCGTTACAGTACATTATGCAGCAGCATAAATTGAACCATAAGCATGTAGCTTGGGTTGAGTACTTGCAAAGTTTCACATTTGTAAAAAAACACATTAGTGGGCAATCAAATAAGGTAGCAGATGCACTTAGTAGGAGAACATTGCTTTTACAGGAGAGCACGATGCAGATTTTAGGCTTTGAGCATCTAAAAGAGTTGTATCCGACCAACACCGAGTTTATGGAGGCCTATGAGGCTTGCCAAAATCCGCTGTTACGAAATGACAGCAAATGGCTAGACTATAATCTACAGGAAGGATTGTTGTTTAAAGGAGGGCAGTTATGCATTCCCAACTGTTCTATGCGGGAAAACATCATACAGGAAAAACACAGTGGAGGCCTGGAAGGACACTTTGGAATTGAAAAAACAATTGCTCAGGTACAACATTTTTATTTTTGGCCTAAGTTGCAGCGGGATGTGCAGAGGTCAATTGGCAAAAGGTCACAGTCAGAACACTGGACTTTATATGCCACTGCCCATTCCTAGTCGACCATTGGATTCAGTTAGTATGGATTTTGTACTGGGATTGTCGAAGACACAACGAGGCTTTGATTCAGTAATGGTTGTAGTAGACAGATTTTCAAAGATGGCGCACTTTGTACCATGCAGGAAAACCAGCGATGCTACTTACATAGCACATCTTTTCTTTACAGAGATTGTGCGGTTACATGGACTTCCGCGATCCATTATCTCTGACAGAGATGTAAAGTTCACCGGTCATTTCTGGAGAACTCTGTGGAAAAAGTTGAATACCCAGTTGCAGTTCAGCTCCGCTTATCATCCGCAGACGGACGGACAGACGGAGGTAGTAAACCGAAGTCTGGGAAATTTGCTGAGAAGTCTAACAGGTGAAAATTCCCGGACTTGGGACCGTGTACTTGCGCAAGTGGAATTCGCATACAACGATTCCCCTAACCGTAGCACCGGGTACAGTCCATTCCAGATTTTGTACGGCATGCATCCGCAAGGTGTGCATGAGTTACGAGACCTGGGGAAACTTTACAAACAGAGCGCTGATGGGGAAGATTTCGCCCAAGCTATGAGAAAATTGCACAAACAGGTTAAACTGAAATTACAGGAGAGCAGTCAGAGGTACAAGAAGCGAGCTGATACAAAACGTCAAGAAGTTCGGTTTAATGTTGGGGATGAAGTCCTTGCGTACTTACGCAAGGAACGGTTTCCAAAGCGAGAGTACAGCAAGCTGAAATTCAAGAAAATCGGGCCCTGCAAGATCATTCGCAAATTTTCTGCGAACACCTATGAGTTACAGTTGCCACCAGGGATTGGTATTTCCCCTATTTTTAACGTGGCAGATCTGTTCCCTTATGTCGTAGGTTCAGCAGATAACGTAGCAGCAGAGCCACCGCGGGACACCAAATGTGAAGGAGATTCGTGGACGAGACAGATGCCGATGGCACCACCCGTTGAGATCGAAGGGATTTTGGACACATAGGTAGCTAAGCGCACACGCAGGAAGGAGTATTTGCGGTATTTTGGTAAAATGGAAGAACCATCCAATACAGGACAGTTCATGGCTTAACGCGACGCAAATACAAAAGGCAGGCTATTCTGTTGACGACCTCATGGAACGGAGCCATGACTTTTTGCCACCCCGGGAGCCTGATGCAGGAGCATCCAGCTCTGAGGAGACACAAAGTGGTTGACAGTCTCATGAAGAGACCAGAACACACAGTCATATATAGAGAACTGGACACGTGTCAACTTGTCAGTTATTGTTCGGTTTATTTTACTTGTTTTATTTTTTTTCCAGAAGGTCAATTAGAGTTAGGAACTGTTTCTTTTTCAAATAGAAATTCTAAACAGCAAAATAGATTGTCAGTTAATTATTTCCTGTTATTAGTTAACTAGGCTCTTTACAAGTTTTATTAGTTAGGACAGTTAGAAACTGAAAGACTGTTACAAATCTGTTAGGGTAGTTCTTGAACAGAACTGTACTGGTTCAGGAGTCTTTTAAAAACAGAAGAATAATCATTGTAAACGATTCCTCAAACAGAGAAAAGAAAGATATACAATCATTCTCCAGATTAAATATTTTTCATCATTCGATCTCAAATTATATCATCACTGTAATACTAATTTTCATGCATTATAATAAATTTTTGTGTAACAATTGAAGTTAGAATAACAAAACAGAGGACCGACGAGAAGAACCGAACAAGAAGAACCGAACAACAGAGAGTTGCAATCACCACCTACAGACAAGAGAACGAGAATGCAAATGCAGATAATCTATAGATAGAGTGAGGCTAACGGACAGCGCAGAGCCATCATTTAAATGTCAAAGACAGACAGAACGAGGGTTCAGGCAAGCATTTACATTTCCAGGTAAACCGAAACCAAATTATATGTTACATTTATAAATCTAGCAAATGCCGGAATGAATACATATGCAATCGAAACGTTTCATTCATATACTGTTAATCAAAATTAACACAGTCCAAAACATTCATCTTTTCTTCCGAACAAAATTGCCATTAAAAAGTCAGAGATTCGAAACAGAGTTTTGAGCAACATATGTACAACCAGAAATCAAATCAGTTACAGCCATAGCCATCAACGGAACCGGCATATAAGGGTTTGGATAAACCCTAGGGTTTTAAATAACCGAACAAGAAGAAGTGACAGGAGGAGGGTTCGAAACCCTGAACCATTAAGAACAAATCTATAAAAATCTATACAGTGCGATGGCTTGAAGCCATTAAAAACCCAACAAGGGTTTGAACAGAAAAAGTCCAATGAAAATGTTATAGGAGTAAGGCCGAGACTACAAACAGAGCCAAAGAACAAAATTACAAAGACAAGAGAGCATTCTTTTGTTTCCACAGCGAGGACGGACTACCCTAGAACCAGAACCAAACTACAAGCAACTACACTCATCTATATGTAAAGACGCTACCCGTAAGAGCCGAGTGGAAGAGCTGTTCAGAGAGAAAGGAACACCTCGAGCCACGGGGTCAGCCACCTGAGCTCACCTGCAACCAAACAAGCACAGGTTAGAAACCTGTACAAATATATATAACCATTCGAAGTTGAAAACAGAACCGGTGGGGACAAGAAACCTTACCAGGAGCCATGGAAGCCGAGAAGAATACCAACACCAAAACAAAACCCTGAAAAGACCAGTAGTGGGAGTGATCAGAACCTGAAGGAGAAGGGAAAAAACATGATAGCAAAGAACCATTGCTTACCTGCATAGTAAGGGCGAAGTGCAGAAGCTTGGAGAAAAGACCTGTCACGGACGAAATCATCAGTTAAACGAGTTGGAACAACATTGGTATCAAAAAAATAACCAGATAAACACACAGTGAACAGGTTGTTATCGTGTAGAGCCAAAGGTGCCTTCACAGGCCGCCAAGGTCTCACCTCCCATAGCTGTAGAAGATCAGAGGGAATCCCACAGTCGGCGGTCAAACCAGAACAACAGAGGGGCAGAGTTTCCCCACAGACGCAGCAAAACAATGCAAATGACGAAATGACGGAGTAAGGGTTGACAAAAGTCGGGTTGCGTGTGAGGAAAACTGGCAAGTGTGGGTGGCAACCGGTTAAGACCATTCCAGAAACCTTAAAACCGTTTTCGAGGAGCGTACAAAACATTAAATTCAACCTTAAAGTTCATCCGGACGCGGGTCATTTCAACCAGAGATATTTTGTAAACGGCGGGAGGCCATCAATATGAGCATCCTATCTTAGTTTTTTCTTGGTCGTGGAAGCCTAAAGAACCAAGGGCGTAGTAAAGGCTTAACATCAAAGTGCTATGGTGAGGTCATGTGGGAGGTGTTTCAAAGGTCTAAATTTGAGAACTCCACTATAAATGTACTTTCAGAAAAGTTTCAATATTAGGGAGCTTTGATGTTGAATGTTACCTAGTCATGGAGCCTAAAGAACTAATGGAATAGAGAAATAAAACAAGGATATATGACCCCAGTGGGATCCTGAAGGACTTTGCACCTAAGTACTATGCTATTGGTCACAACACCTGCAAGATGTTGGAAAATAATAATAGGAAAATAAAATGTGGCTAAATGCAAGGACTGGGATCTCGTAATATCATAACATCCACCATAATAAAGTTATGAAATATTGGGCTCCAAGATTGCAACTCATAGGTGTATGGAAAGCAGGTCAAAGAAATCGGTATTATGGTGGAAATGCCATAAGGGGCGAAGAAAAAGGGGTTAATTCCAATCAGAATCTCATGATTTCATAACATCTCCTTTATAAAGTTACATAATTATTGAGCTCTGAAATTGTAGCACAAAGGCATACAACAGATGAA
This sequence comes from Pinus taeda, assembly GCA_000404065.3. NCBI lineage: Eukaryota > Viridiplantae > Streptophyta > Pinopsida > Pinales > Pinaceae > Pinus > Pinus taeda. The sequence goes on from APFE030536963.1 coordinate 439,756, forward strand.
TGAGTTAGCAAGTAAGTAAATGTACATAGTAATATTTTGTCAATGGATTCAATGGTGACTATCATATATAGGAGATAGAGATAAAAATTGTTGGGTCAAGGCAGTAAGGGCCACAATTGTGGAGGATGATTTAACTGGAGTTTATGAGTGAGATGAGACAAGCCATTCCTAAGCTTTCCTGCATTCTACAAGGAATTAAATGGAGATCATAGCCCTAGGTAGAGGATGTTTTTTCATAGAAATAACAAGCACCTTGATGGAGTGTGTAGATTGATTAAGGATTTATGTCCCAACATGGATACACTCAGGTGCCCATTCTCATGTTTAATCTAGTGAAAAAATTAAAGAAAGGGACACAATAGTAGGATGGAGAAGCTATACATAGGTACACATTGATAATGTGAATTCTAGAGTGATGGATGATGGAGAAAACATTGATCATTGTATTTCAGTGAAGCAAAAGCTAGAATTGCAGTTGAGCAAGTTGGGGGGAGGAAACATTATTTCGAGTGCGTTGTGTGGATAGATTTGTGGGTGTGTGTGTAATCCTAATGAAAGGCCAAGTGAGATAGTGTTTCAGGAAGAAAATGTTGAGAGTGTATATGTGAAGAAAACATACCTTGAGGGATCATGCTTTTCTATGTGAGAGGCCGAGAGAGTTTGTGTTGTTGTGTGAGGCTAAGAAAGCCTTTAGAATATAATACATGTGAGACCGAAGTATATTCTATGGAGTGTGAGTTTTTTGCAGAGATCTGAGTGTGAGTGCACTGTAAAGAAGTGTTCATGTGTGCACTAGCATAATTAGAAGGCTGAGGGAAGAGATCCTGTGTGAGTATGTTGTTGTAGTGTTCAGAGTGTGGAGAATGTTATGCGTTATTGAATGTTATTGAGTAGAACAATGAGCTGCAATAGAGTGTGCATATTCGAGAGTGTTATGTGTGTGAAAAAGGTATGAGGAGAAAAAAGATGATATCACTCAGTAGTTTCCATCTACAATGAACTTTAGTTCCTTATTGAGTGTGGTTTGCAACCTACATAAAAGAAGTTGGTGCTTCCATATCTAGTGGGTCTCTAAAGAAATATTGGGGGTTGGTGCCTCATGCAAGTTTTTCCTTCAATAAATCCAAGGATATGAAAGTTGGTGCTTGCAACAAATTTTTAAATTTGGTTCTTCACATGGTTCTTCTAGTAAGTTGATCAGGTATCAACAATAAGAGAGAGTTGGTGCTTCTTGCTAGTGGTGGCTAGAAAACAATCAGAGGGGGTTGGTGCTTCATGTGAGTGGTGGCTAACAAAAAAATTGATGTAATAGACTAGGTGCTCTTATTCTTACATTAATAACAACAACAATCTTAGGTGGTCTTTTATCGGAAGGGTTTCCATGTTAAGCCTCCTTGTATCATGTGTTTGTTGCACATGATGTGTATGCTTGTATCGGTAGATATGGATGTTGTTATTGATTGTTAATGGTTTCTCTCATATAATGGATGCCGAATTAAAGAGTAAAGATAAACTGACATAAAATTAAAAATTAACCTTAATATTGATTCACCACCTCTCTCACTACTAACATTGCTTCCAACAATTTCTATCATATCCATTTTCCTTCAGGAATAACTTAATCAATAGAAGTTATATCAAAGGGAAGCAATGGCTAATCAAGTTATCTTAACAGCAGAAAAAGTTCCATTTTTAAATGGACCAAACTATGACAATGGAAGCCTATATGATGGTAGTCAATGAAGACATTTGGTTGTCTGTGACTCTCTGGAATAGAGGAATACAAATTTTTCTTCAATTCTTAATATATAAAGAGAAAGATGAAAAGATGAGGAATAAATCAGAAGAAACCTAAGAAGAATTATCCTCTTACTGTTCTAATAGGGTCACCCCTCTAGAAAGGCAACATGAATACTTGGGTTAAGAAACAGGAATTGAAGGAGAAGTTTCCTCTAGGTATGTGCAGCCAAGAGAAATCACAAACATGGGCAAAGAAGAAGCAGTAGTGTAATTTTCCTATTAGGACGCATCCATTGAAGGTTTGGAAGAAGAAGGAAGATGATCTTCTGTTATGAAACCAACTCACAAAAAGATACAAAAGATAGATCAACGCCTTAGAATTCAGCCTCTTCGAGGGCGCAACCTCCTTTGCATTACACAAATGAACAATTCTTGGATGATACAAATGACAAAACCTCCTTTCTATATATAGGAGTCTAAGTGGTCACAATATAACCAAGCCGACATAACAATAATAATATAAAGGCACACAAATAAAAATAGTGGGATTCTATGGGGCACAATAAAAACAATAAGGGATACAATGACAATAGTAATAGGGGAATCACTAGTATTATAGGGAACTAACATGCCCCTCTCTTTCAAAAAAGTGTTGTCCTCAACGCTTGAGTAGTTCTAGATTCTTTTGTATAAAATTCTCATCCTTTGATGTGGAATCTTCAACGGGTAAGTTCTTCCAGTTGACGAGATACTCTGAAAGTGGTCAATTTCATAGCTGTCGAGTTCTTGTTTCTTTGACCACTGCAGGTTCCAATATGATTTTTCCTTCCTCAACAAGTTTTGGAAATATTGTTTCAACTAGAATCTTGTCACCTGTAACCTTGTTTAGGCATGAAACACGGAAAACAGGGTGCATGCGGGACGATGTAGGAAGCTCCAATTTGTATGGCATAGTACCTATCTTTTGCAACACATTGTATGGACCATAATAATTTGGTGATAATTTATTATCCTTCTTAGCTTTCTTGAGGGACATTTTTATATATGGTTGTAGTCATTTGAATACCCAATTACCTATATCAAAACTTCTTTCACTACAATGTTGATCTGCCTGTTGTTTCATTATATTTTGTGCTAAGGTGAGGTTATCCTTTACGAGTTGGAGAACTTGTTGTTGATGTTCGATGTGATCTTCCACTACTTGAACCTTAGAATTTTCTCTTGAATATAATGTGATGGATGGTGGATGATATCCATAAAGTGCCATAAATGGGGTCATTTTTGTTGCAGTATGGAAGGAAGTGTTATGCCACCATTCAGCTAGAGGCAACCATTAGACCCATTGTGTTTATCAGATACAAAGCAACTAAGATATCATTTGAAACATTTGTTTACTATATCAGTTTTCCCATCAGATTGAGGATGATAAGATGAGCTATGAGCTAACTGAGTACCAAGACAAGAAAATAATTATGTCCAAAGATTTCTAGTGAAAATGGGATCTTTGTCACTTACAATAATCTTTGGGTTTCCATGTAGATTTTGAATTGTTTCCATAAATGCAGTAGAAACTGTACTCACCTTAAATGGATGAGATAATGCAGAAAAGTGTGCATACTTGGTAAGTCTTTCAACTACCACCATGATAACACTCTTTCCTTCAGACTTGGTAAAGTTGTGATAAAATCGATTGAATCCTCCTCCCAATGTTGGCTTGGAATTGATAAATGTTTTAATAGTCCTACGGTCTTAATTGTTTCAACGTTATTTTGTTGGCAAACCAAGCATTCCGCCACAAACTTTTGAATATCCAATTTAAGGCCATCCCAAAGAAATCCTTCTTAACTCTGTGGTAGGTTTTTAGAAATCCTGAGTGGCATCCTAAGGGAGAGGTGTGCAATTCCCAAAGAATATTTTGTTTGAGTTGGTAATTCTTACATAGGTATAACTGATCCTTGTACAATAATGAATCATTTTTCTAGCTAAATGTATTAGATGTACTGGGATCTTATTGTATCTTTTCAATGACCTCCCACACGTCCTCATCCTTCTTACATTCATCCCTTTCTTTGTTTATCTAATCTCGTTGGATAATAGAAGTGGTGCAAAGAAATGCTTCCACATCCTCATCCTCTCTTGAGAGTGCATTTTCCACGACATTTTGCTTCCCTTTTTGGTGGATGATTTCAAAGTCACAGTCCAACATCTTTGTGACCCATTTTTTCTACTCTTATGAAGATAATATTTGTTCTAAAAAGTATTTAAGACTATCATGACCTATTTTTACCTTGAAGTATCTTCCCAATTAGGTAGGGTCACCATTTCTTAAGTGCATGTAGTTTTGCCAACGTTTTGCTTCTCATAAATAGCTTTGTGTAAATACTTTCCTTTGATTGGACAACTTTCAAAAGAAATGGGTCTTTCTTCTTGCATTAAAGCATCACCAATTCTAGGGTGGTGTCAACCTTGCAGGATGTGGCTGGCTAGGGGCATCAACACTTTCATATTTATGATTGTGAGTGGTAGGCTTCCTTGTTTCAATAATTTTTCTTTCCATTTTTCTTGCCAACATGAATGCCTTCTACAATGAATCTGATTCCCAAATGTGAACCTCATGTTGGATGTTATCTTTTAAAGTCCCTATGAACACATCAATCCTATGCTCCTCTGGAATATCATTTACCCTTATATTCAATTTTTGAAAATCCTCAATGTTCTCCATCATTGAACCTTTTTGTTTGAGATTTATCAATTAGGTAAAAAAAGTGTTGCTTTTTGTATCCTCATAATGTGCTATCATTTCATCTGTAAAAATAGCCCAAGTGATAACTTGTTTATAAGAGAAAAGAAATTGATACCATACAAACTGATTTGGTTCCAAATACAATGTTCCAATGCGTACCTTTTGTGCGTTGTGCACATTATGGAGATCATCAAATTGCACCATCTGTAGTATCCACGTTCCGGGATCATTATCATCAAACTTCCTCATATCAATCTTTGGAACATGGTGGTTCTTCCATCCAACATTAGAGTATATGAAATCATGATTAACATTTATTTTTTTCTCATCATGAGTTTACTTCACTACCCTTTCGCCATTAGTAAGCATTTCTTGTAGAAAGTTAGTCAAACTTGTCTTCAAATATTCTTTCAAATCTTCCATTCTTGTCTTCAAATCTATCTTCAAATTGTCCATCTTAGCTTCCACGCCCTCCATCTTAGCTTCCACATCATTCATTTTAGCTTCTACGCCTTTTTTTAAACCACCCATCTTAGATTCCACACCTTTATTTAAAACATCCATCTTAGCTTCGATGCCATACATCTTAGCTTCTATGTCTTTCCTTAAACCATCCATCTTAGATTCTCTTACTTTTTGTGCGAGTGACATTTGTTACACTTGGTCTAGTAATTGTGATATATCATGTTGCATTTCTTCCTCTTCATCATGAGTCATGCTAGAGGTTTCAGGTTGCTTACTAGGTGTTTCCATTTTCTTTCTTCATGACATCAATTGCCGATAATAATGCTTTACTATGCCCTTTGAATTCGTTCGAACTAGTTTTTCAAACCAAGCTTATGCAAAAATTAAAAAAAACTACACACTGTTGTTTTCACTTTGTCGGAGCTTGAGATTGAATTTCATGTATTTCTGTAATTTTGGATCACCAAGGTCTGAAATTTCTTCCTGTGGTAACCCTCTGAGTGATATTTCTAACTCCAAAAGTATGATCAAGATTGGATACTCCCATGAAGAGTTATGTCAAATCTCCCACGATGCCTTGAGTATAGGCTTGTTCAGTAGAACGAACTTGTACGACGTGTCGTGGGTCGTTGTTTCAACCTTAAATTCTAAAAATGGTACCCAAAAAAATACAATCTATCCTCTTTCTGTAACTTCTTCCAAAAATTCAATTTGATGCTCAGAGATAAAGTTATGACGATTGTCCCAAGGTGACCTATTTGGAAAGTAATTCGAGGGTCTACACAAACCATAAATTCATCAGATAATATCTCTACAAAATATATCAAGCCAGGATCTGAAATTCAAAGTCGAGGTTTAGACCGATTTATTCTCAAGTGGGTTTTGTTTTTAACTTCTGAGACTTCGTAGAGAAAGTGTTATAGCAAACATTCCGCGATGACCTGTTTTAGATGAGATTCTCGTGCTTGCAAAAACCATAACTTCCTCAAATCATATCTCCGAATATTTAGCGAGAAAAGATAGGAAATTTGGACCCCAGGTTCAACAAGAGTTCATCTCAAATGGGTTTTTTGTTCGCTTCTGAAACGTAGTAGAACAAAAGTTGTAGCAAAAATTCCAAGAGGACCTAATTGGAGCAGTGAAACCCTAGAATCGAAATGTGTGATACCAAATGTTATGAAACCAACTCACAAAAAGATAGAAAAGATAGATCAACACCTTAGAATTTAGCCTCTTCGAGGGGGAAACCTCCTTTACATTATACAAATAAAAAATTCATGGATGATACAAATGACAAAACCACCTTTCTATATATAGGAGTATAAGGGGTCACAATATAACCAAGCTGACCTAGCAATAATAATATAAATGCACAAAAATAAAAATAGTGGGATTATATAGGGCACAATAATAACAATAAGGGATACAATGGTAATAGTAATGGGGTAATCACTAGTATTATAGGGACCTAACATCTTCTCAATGGGAGTAGAACATATGTGTCTCTTCAGTAAAAGAAGAGAATGGCCTCAAGGGATGCCACATAAGTGAGATGTAGGAAGCTAGAAAGAATAGACAGAAATGTGCATCTCATTGTTGAAGTTATGGTCGAGTCTCCTAGGTGATTATAATAATGTAGTTGTTTATTTCAAATGTATCAACATTGAAAGAGAGAGGAGTGTAGCCATCTAAGTTATAGGTGGAGTACACAAAAAATTTTTATGTTGCGAATAGAAGATGTGATGCGACAAAAGTGTGGAATGAAGATGCCCACATTCAAGTCAAGTCTAGAGGACAAGTTGCCATGCAAAAATAAGGAAGAATATGCAAGAGATCAAAGAAAAATGGCCTAAGGGGAGCTGCTTTATAATTAAGTAGTAGCCAACAATTTTGAGTGTCAGGAAGAAATGTTGCACAAGAAATTACAGGTTTTCATCCTTGATAAAATACCCTTATTTCATTTAACTTGTGAGCCTGATTTTTCCTAGTAGTCTTGTGTTCATAAACCACAGTGGCTGTAAGCTTTCAATTTCCATTAGTATTCAATTGATATCACTATGTCAAATGGTGGTCAGAGTTTGTATGGAAAAACCTTTTGTGCAAATGAGGATTTCTTTCTGAAAGGAACTATTATAGTTTGCTTTGTACACTATCCAATTTGTATCATCCTTTTTGGTGCAATTGGTATTACTTTAGCAACAATCGATATTTTAAGTGGCATGATCTAAAGAGGAGCATATAAGTAAACACAGTCTAGAAAACAAAAACAACAATCGAGGGAAGTCTCAATGAATCACTAATGATTGGTATTTGTAGCAACAATAATATCGTGATAAATATTTTATTGGTATCAAATTATTTTAATTAGTACAAAAGATGCATTGGTAGAAATAGTATTTAGAAAAAATCCATAAGGTGTAAAAAATTGGAGGTTTATATGCACGAAGGAGATATATGTTCGTGAGGAGAATATCACATATGTCCATTTTATAGAAAAAAAAATATTTACCATTCAAGAGAAGTCTAGAGACAAAAATGCACAACATTAGCTAGATCCTCATCACTGAAATTCAGTGATTGCATGGGGAGAAGAAGAATCTTGTAGCCCTTTTCCATTAACATCAAACAGGGAGAGAATCTTGTTGGGGACCAATTTGTTATGGCCCAATAAAGGGAAATAAAACCACTGGTGCCTCATTTAAGGAGGTGTAGAAGAAGAATTAGGATTGGCCATCCATGTTGAGAAGTGAAGAAGTGTTGTCATCAATGCCAAAGGGGGAGATTGTTGGATAGTTGGCATTGTCTATGGCTAGTTGCAGTAAGTGTGTGGGGATTGATGTCAACAGTCGTGATGCAAGACAAAGTTTTGTAGTTTGCATTTAATTTTAGTAAGAAATTGTGTTGGCATTGATGTCAACCATACTAGCATGGATGCATGTGCTAGCATGATGATTACAAAAGACAACATTGATGTCCACTAGGCTAGTTGTGACAGAAGAAGATATGCATGACGTGTTAATCTCACAAGAGTCCTATCATTTCTAAATTCTCTCGTATTAACACCTAAGTGCTATGGAGATTCCAGAGAGGTATTTCGAAGTTTGGGATTTTGTAACTCCACTCTAATTGAAATTTGAAATAGTTTTGATGATATGAGCATCCTATCATTGAAGCCAAAAAAATCAAGGGCATAGTGAAGGCTTCACACCAAAGTGATATTGTGAAGCCACGTGAGAATTATTTCAAAGGTCAAAATTTAGAACTCTGTTATAAATGCAATTTGATAAATGTTTTGATACCAAGGAACTATGATTTTGAATGGCACTTGGTTGTGGAGCCTAAGGAACCAAGGGCATAGATAAATAATGCAAGGAGACATGACCCTAGCAAGATCGTGAAGGGATTAGCATGTAATCACTATGTTGTCGGTCATAAAACCCACTCATAAGGTGGAAAATAATATTAGGAAAGGAAAAAGGGCTAAACGTTTGTATGAGGATCTCGTAATATCATAACATCCACCTTAATATAGTTATGAACTATTTGGCTTCGAGATTACAACACATACGCATCCGAATTCATCGGCCACAACACCTGGTCATATTGTGGAAATGTGATAAGGGGTGAAGCAAATGGGGCTACACGCCAAGTAGAATCTCATGATTTTGTAACATCTCTTTTATAAAGTTAAAAATTAAGTGGGATCTAAAATTGCAACACAAAGGTGTAGGATAGATTACCGAGTCAGGAACTATGTAAATGTCCATAGTAAGAGTTGTTCGATGGAATCAATGGCGTTGGTCGTAGGAAGGAGACAAAGACAGTGATCTCTACGTCAAGGTAGCAGGGACCATGATTGCATATGATTATTTAAATGCAGTATGTCAATGAGCTGAGAAAAGTCATCCCTGATATTTCTTGCATGTTATGAGGAATTAGCTCAATATTAGAGCCTTGGGTACATCATATTTATTCATAGAAATAAAAATGTCCTTGAAAGAGCATGTACGTTGACTGAGGATTTATATCTTAGCATGGAGACACTCAAGTGCCCATTCTCATGTTTAATGCAGCAGTTGAATTCAAGAAAGAGATGTAACAACAAGATTGAGAATGTTTGTAGAGGTATACTCTGATAATGTGAATAGAAGAGTGATGGATGAAAAAGACAACATTGATCAATTTGCTTTAGTGAAGAAAAATATATAATTGCAGTTGAGCAAGGTGCGGGGAAGCAACATTGTTTCCAATGAGTTGTTTGGAGAGCTCTTTGCATGTGTATTCACTACAGAGGAGAGGTTGAGTGAGCCACATAAAAATAAGAGGATGAGAGTGCCTACATAGAGAAAATATACGCCAAGATATGTTGTGCTCTTATCTAAGAGATCGAGAGAATCTATGTTATTGTGAGAGCTCTAAGTTCCAGTGTTCTACTAAGAAGAGGCCATGCCATCTTGAGTAGAATGAGAAGGCCAATAGTAGATATCCCATGTGAGTATGTTTCTACAGAGTGGGCAGAGTGCAAAGGTCATTGTGTGTTTTTCTTGTTTTTGAGAGAAATAACGAGTTGGAGTAGAGTGTGGAGAGGATAGAGTGTTGGGTGGGACAAAAGGGATAAGGAGAACAGGGTTGATATGAGGTAGAGTAGCCTCCATTTATAGCTAACATTAGTTCCTTACCGAGTTTGGGTTGGAGCTTGCATATAGGAAGTTGTTGCTTCCATCTCTAGTGGTTGTTTGAAGAAATATTGAGGGTTGGTGCCTCTTGCAAGTTAGGGCTTTCATAAATCCAAGGATTTGCAAGTTGTTGCTTGAAAAAAACCTGTGAAGTTGGTGCTTCACATGGTGCTTCTGGTAAGACGATCAGGTACCTATAAAGGAGGGAGTTGGTGCTTCCTTCTAGTGGGTTCCAACAAAAAATCAAAGGGAGTTGGTGATTCCTCTAAGTGGTGGCTGGAAAACATATTGATGTAATATAATAGGTGCTCTTATTTTTACATCAATAATAACAACAAGCTCAGGTGTTTGTTTTCCCTAAAAGGTTTTCATGTTAAACCTCCTTGTCTCATATTTTTGTTGGTCATGATGTGTATGCTTATATTAGCTGATATGGTCATTGTTATGGCCAATTGTTAAATGTTTCTATAATATAATTGATGCCATATTTCATTTAGTAAATATAATTGAAATAAAAGTTAAAATTAGCCTTAATATTGTTTCACCCCCACTCTATGTATTAAGATTTCTTCCAGCAGATAGCATGTGTGTGAAAGAGAATGGGAATATAGAGCTTAGAGTGTTAGTTGAATGAGTAGACGAATAGGTTTAAAATGAGATTTATAATGTGAACCATAGTTTGCATATGTTTTGTGAGTGATGATATTTAATGTTGGAAGAGTAATACCATAGGAATAATGTCTCACAAGGAATTTTGTTTATTGTGATCTCTAGTATACTCTAGAGAAGTAGAGAATCATGGAGTTAACAAGTTCTGATATCAATGTTAGAGATGAATCTAGAATTAGATACCTTTCATTAATCTTATATTCATATTTAGTATAATATATGGGTGAATATTGTTTTCATCTTATGCAAGGTTCCCCTTTATTTTACTATTCCTACTATTTACAATTACTTGGGTGAATATGTACACTATTCAAACTTTTATCTTATGAGAGCTTGGGTGAATATGTCTCCGATTTGTTCATTTTTAGAAAAATGTCTAAAAATAATTGTCTTGGACTATACATGATATCTAACCAAATGGTACTTTGTGTTATAGTGCTTTTCTTGAATCATGGAATTCTAAGATTCTTGATCCAACTTGTTGCAAAGATATTCCAACCAAAAGAGGAGTATCATTATCATGTTTCTCCCACTAATATTTAAGTATTACCCTAAGCCACTCAATCTTGTCTCTTGCCTTTATAGTTGCCACAGTGTACCTTTGTTGTGGATTTTTTTTGATTAAGTATTTGTGTGACATCTAACAGATAATTATTGATAAATGACTCATGAGATAGCAAATTGTGAATTATAATATATTATTAAGCTAAAGTCGTTGTGCAATAGACCAATTTGCTTCATGATATTTTCATATAGAATTGCAAAAGGAAATGAAATCCTCAGTTTGGTGGTGTTAAGGTATATAATACTTTCCACGGACTTTCGACACCTGGTTACATCCTCCATTCCATTTCCTTTTGTTGATGTAAACTTTAAATTATTTTCCATTGGATTAGAAAGAGGGTTAGATTTAGTGATGCCAAACCTATTCAACAATTATAAAATGTAGTTCTTTTGGAACATAAATATATCATTTGGATGTTAATTCACTTCAATGTAAAGAGGTATGGAAGATGTACCAAATCTTTCATCTCAAATCTCTTCTTCAACTCTTTCTTTATGGATGAAATATATATTTCCATTATCCC
>APFE030536963.1:451643-482231 GCA_000404065.3 Pinus taeda
TGCTTGTAAAGTGACTCATCTTATTTATACCTCTTCATGTAGACCCACTTGCATCCAATTTGTTTGGTGTTTAATGGACGGTCCACTAACTTCCATGTCATATTCTTGATTAGAGAATCATATTCCTTCTACATTTATTCTTTCCTCTTATCGTGAGAAGAAGCTTGTTAAAAGTAATTTGGTTCAAACATAGTAGACAAGCTCAATTGAAAATCTACATATGATTTACATCAACTAAATTAGAAATATATACATCACCTCCATTTGATATGGTGGAATCTTTCATTTTTGTCTTTCTGACCTCATTAGGATTAAGACGTGCAAATGTTTAAAAGATCCATTTTTGTGGGATATATTACTTGGTGGTATTTCAATACCCCAAGAATATGTACTTATAAATCCTTGTATAAATCTTGTTTCTTTGTTCCTTGGAGATTAAGGCACAACAGGAGGAACCAAAAACCGAAGAGGCTAAAAATCGAAAGTCAAAATTAAAGAAATTCCCTGATGGGTTTTTCTAGGTTTTGTCCAAGCAGTGTAAGGCTAAAATGGAAAAATTTTCTGGGTATTTTTTGGGTACTTTCCAGTAGGCCTAAAGTCGTAACTGTAGTAAAAGAGCAACTCCCAAGAGGCCAAAAATATAAAGTGAAAATTAGAGAAATTCCCTTGTAGTTTTTTTTGGTTTTTGTCGAAGGAGTCTAAGGCTAAAATGGTAGAATTTTCTTAACATTTTTTGCACACTTTCCAGCAGGCCGAAGTCTGCAGATCATCAACTTACTCAGACAATGTAGAGCATAGAAGAGCATCAGTTGAACAAGCATCTTTCTAGCTCTTCTACCACATGGGTTTGGTCCAACTTGTCCTTGATACAAGCCTAGGTGTACTACTTCATTTACATATTGTACTCATTGTCTCATATTTCATAATAAATGGCTCAACAGTTCCAATATCAGAGTGTTTCATGGGTGTTTGCTAAATGTTTTTAATTTTCGACTCTTGCATTGTTTGTTTAATTGGTCTATCACTTAAATTCTTGTTTAGGAACATTACAATGGTATTAGAGGCATAATCTTGGCTTAGCTTATGACAAATATTAGAATCAAACAGCATGGCGGTCACCTACAATGAGGTGTTGAGGATACAACAAATGATGATTGATGTGGGGAAGAAGTTGATTCATTCGTTAGTTGGGAATCCAAACATGATTGCAATTGATGTGGAGTTTTGGGGGGAAGCTTGAGAGCCTAGCGATCATTGCGTCATGGCATTCAGGCATCCCTCTCTTCTTAGGAATTCTGTTAACTAAGGGGTATGCACAAACCAATGGAGATTCAATGGGGTTTTGTACGGATGATGAGAAGTATTAAGAAAAAAGATGAAAGAGTAGTTGACGGGGCTGGGAAAGAGATAGTTGAGCATACACCCATTGATGAGGCATCATCCATTGATGAGGTATTCAGGGTTGTGACCGAGTTCTCAGGTGATAACAATGCACAATAGGTTGGTGAGGTGCTGGAAGACAACTCCACGATTGTTGACGAGCCAATAGGTAGAGATGCCTCGAGATCTATGATGGAGCTGGAAGACCACGGTCACCTACAGCTAACTAATGAGCATATCAAGAATATTGGGTTTTCTATGGAGGAGAAGTCGAAGGCTCATGTAAGGCATGTGATCGAGGAAGATGTGAAGCCATACGTTGGTCTAGCCATTGATGAGGGCTAACATAGAGATTACATGTTGGAATTTCATCACATTTCTCTTCAAAGGCACACTTACAAGATCTACAACGTTATCAGCCAATCCCTATCCATTTTATTGAGAGAGGCAGAGTTGTCTAGACATACCAAAGTGGGTGACTAGTTTAGCAGCACTGTTGGGTCACCTTTGGCCATTGGAGAGAGGGAGACAAGCAGAGTAGCACAAGATGCAACATCTACATGTCGTGCTTGTTCTATGTGCTAGAGTTTGTGCATTCAATCCCTCTCTTGGGGATGGATGGAGAGATATTCTGAGTTGGTATCTACTGGAGTGGTTTACACTCATGAAGATGGTCATAGTTCGTAGTAGAGCTCAATGGAAACTCTGAGACATTGAGAGAATTTGAGGCCCAAGTTGGCATTGGGATCTAAGTGGGGCTTCTTATCTGATATCATACATGTGGAATGGCTATGGAATTGATGTGGTCGTCAACCCCATGCTTGAACGCATGCATTCATTAGGGGAGCTCGAGCTGACGCTAGTGACAAGGTAGTTTGTGAGCAGAATCTATTGGTTGTTTTGGCATGTTGGTTGCGCATGCAGATGAAGGATGATTAACATTCTCTCGCAGGAGCTATTTCGAGGAGGTGGCTTGGGTAAGCAACCAGACCGAATATTATATGGAGACGATGTTCTCTCATTGAGGTTTAGGACTCAGGGGTCAGAGACGATCGACATAATAGAGCTATTCCTCCTAGCAGGGGTGGAGTTAGGGCGCTAAGGTCTACAAGGATGGATGGGGGGACATGATGTGTGTGTTGGGTATGGAATCCCCCCAAGGCATGTTTTGGGGCTTAAAGCCCATGTTTTGACCAAGACCATTATAAAGACTCCATGATTTGTGGGCACAAAGCACAAAGTCATAATAGAGTCACAGGGTTGTCCACCCTTGTTCCTTTTTAAATGTGTTATTGAGTATAAATTGCAAGTGTACTGTTTATTTGTTGTGAGAACTTATATGTGTGTGTTGTATAAATAAATATAACAAAAGGCTTTTATTTGCGGGAAGATAACTAACTGGTGAAGGAATATAGGTAAGATGTCAGGTGTGAATTAGGGAAATAGTGCAGAGCACTTCCCTAGCAGCACAGAAGCTCCACAACCCTTAGGGTTGCGTGAAGGAAAGTATATTAGGGTGTGAAGGCCACGAAAGTATGCGAACCAACCTGTGCATAGGGACGAGTAGTTGGACCAAATCAAACCCTAATACATCTCAATGGTGTGGAAACCTAGTTCCAACACCCCCCCCATACTACTTCGAGTAAGACCTCAGTTCGCACTCCATGGACTATTGCCGAAAGAGTGAGTAGTATAGGGATTTGTTTGGCTAATTAACTATGAACTTGGGTCAGGCCCCAACAAGCCAACAACATGTCATGGTGGGGTCACTATTAGAGTGGAAAACAATTTGGCACATGGAGGATACCATATGTTACAGGAAGGTATGGTAGTAGGTAATGCTACACAAGACTACGTAGAGTGAGGTTGTAGCATTCAATGTTATATAGAGGGATGTGGCCTCATGGATACAAACCCAATTTTAGGCCATAACACTGAGTGGTTTGTAGGGCTATGCAGCGAGGAGGAGTGGTGTGTATAGGAGGATGGAGATACATGGTGGTATACCATAGCATGTCGGTTTACAATGTGGGTTAGGAGGAGTGACTCGCATCGCATTGAGGATTTGCAGGGAGTGACAGGTACACTGACACTGGTAGGACACAAGATGGTACAGGATGGTATAGTCGTGGTCGGGGGTATCCAGTGCTGTATAGGGATAGTTTATGACATACAATGGAATTTCATGGAGTGTTGTGGTACTTGGTTGTATGTAGTGACACATGATGTAGCGCAACATGCTCTTGACGCTTTGCCTCCACAGATACTTATGGACAAGGATATTAGGTGTACCATTAGAAACAACTCACCTAGGAATGATGAGGACATTCTCGATCATTTGGGGACACCATTTTTAGTGGAGGCTAGGCCTCGAGGGAGTTATCAACAGATCTGAGGCAAGGAGAGGGTCATCCATACAATTACTCTTGAGCATTTTGGTAGACTCTTGATCATACTCTTGGGGACATACCCACCCATTATCCTCTAGTGTTTCTTACAGTCGTATAGAGTTTGGTTGTTTCACTTTGACACTCTCCATTCAGGCGGTAGGGAATGGGGGACTCACCCTATGCACTTGGATGAGACATAGCAGGTCATGGGCTGAGAGGAGACTCTCTAGTTGAGACACTTGGTAGGTGCACGAGTTGACAGTTACAAACTTAGGGATGGCAAGGTTGATTGTCAAGGCAACATATCTTCCACCCTTAGGTTCACACTTGGGGAGGTGACCGAGAGGGAGTTACATCGTTCTTTTTCAGTTTGACATCTTGAGGCATCAGGGGAGCATGAGCTATGTAGGATAGTAGTCCTTGTTGGCAGGATAATGCCTAGGCTTCTGGCAGTACCTGAGCAAATCATTAGGACATAGGATAATTGGATATTTGTGGCACAAGTTCTTGGTGCTGAGTGACTATCTATTGGATATTTACAGGAGGCAGAGATGGGGCACAAAGGACTCCCAACAACGTAGCATATCATAGTGAAAACTAGAGAGTATTGGGATTTGTGGACCTCGAGTATGGTTATGGGATATAGGGTTCCAATAGATTGGTGGGATGCTCCACTCCTCAGTGAGCATGGCCAAGAAAACAAGCCAACTGATTGGGTTAGAGGTGGACACATGGGTGATCACTAAAGTCCTCACTATAGGACAAGGTAGATTATTGCTCAGGATTTGTGCTAGCCATGAAGTGATAGGCACTGACACTGTTGAGTCACTTTGGCAAGATTGGCCTAGCATCCATCATCACATATATTATGGCCAAGTGTTATGGGTGAGGGGGTTATGGTATGAGCATGCTAGGCAGTCATTCATGACTAGAATGTCATGATGTCAGCAAGATAGGTTCTTTTTGCAATGGGTAGGAGATTCTGAAATAAGGGTTGAGCATTTCAACTACCCATCGAGGTCAGATGGCTTATACACAATACGGTCATGCAGATCTTCCATTTGGTTTTCTTGATTCATTGATGGTGTGGGGAACTTCACTAGTGTTGCAGAGTGGTCGACTTGAGGAGATTAGGGGAGGCCCCGGTAGACGAGGGTTCAATTTCACAAGGATTGGATTTCATCTTTAGGAGTTTATTTTGTAGTGCATGAGATGGACTATTTAGTATAACAACTTCATGAGGATTGGGGCAGAGATTTGCATCATCAGGATGCTCTACTTATTGGTGACGCAGGGGTTATAATGCCCATATATGGTACGATGTTGAGTGGACAAAGGACAACTTCACGTTGATGAGGTTGGCTTGGGATCCTAGTATCAACGGACTCCTTCACTATAGGATAGTACAACGATCACGGATGACCCAATGGCACATTTTAGACCCTCATGAAGTTTGTAGTGATAGTGGGGGTCCACAGTCAAAGACTGTGTTTTTTCAGGCACTTCTTGAGGACAAGTGATGTTTTGTGCATTGGAAAAACTTGCTAGATGAAGATGGCGCCTCGTAGGGTGAGCATATTTTGGAGCACCAAAATTTTAGGTTGTTTGAGGTTAGGAAACATTTGGGAGGGGAGGACTATCATGTCCCTTCTTAAACACATTAGTAACAGGGTGCTGCTACACAATTTTGCAAATCTTTTACAGAGGAAGAGGACCCCACACTTTCGAATTAGGGACTTAGGGGCCAAGTTGACTTTATTTAGCTGGTAGTGGAATGTGGGGGCCACCCACATAGGAGTTCGAATTAGCAATTTGATATGCTTGGAAGGAAACTCAAATGAGTGGATGAAGGGGACCACATGAGGCTAAGGGGGCTGAGGGAGTTATAAAGAGAGATCAACTCTCACTTTTTTGTGCTAAACATTTGACAAACAAACTCACTCTTGTATGATCTGCTTCTTAGTGAGTCTATCGGTAGTTTAGCAATGATTCTTCCATAGGGAAGATTCAACCTCTAGTTCGAGGGACCATATCTGGCCGCCCTAGGGAGGTTGTTCCACATAGAATGCAAGAGTTTCTAGCAACCATTTACAACTCAACAGGCCATGTAGAGGAAGGGACCGCATGTTTTCTCGGCAGCTAGAAATATGCAGAGGTTGATTTAGCCACCAAAGAGGCTAAAAATCCAATGTCAAAATAAGAGAAATTCACTTCTAGGTTTTTCTAGGTTTTGTACAGGGAGTCTATGGCTAAGAGGGCAAAATTCTCTAGGTAGTTTTTTGGCACTTTCTAGTAGCATGAAAGTCAAGAGATGTAGTTATAGAGCAACTCCCAAAATACTGAAAAGCAAAGCTAAAATTAGAGAAATTCCCTTTTGGGTTTTTCTGGGTTTTGTCCAAGGAGTCTAAGGTCAAAATTTTCTGAGCAGTTTTCAGGCACTTTCTAGCAATCCAAAATTCAGGAGATGTAGTTAGATAGCAACCCCTAAGTGACCGAAAATCCAATGCCAAAATCAGAGAAATTCGCTTTGGTGTTTTTCTAGGTTTTGTCGAAGGAATCTAAGGATGAAAGGGAAGAATTTTTTGGGATGTTTTTGGGCACTTTATAGCAAGCTGGAGTTAGTATATCAATAGTTTACTAGGAGACTATAAAGCATAATAGATCATCAGCTGAACAATCATCTTTCCAAATATTCTACCACCTACATTTGGTCCAACATGTCCTTGGAACAAGCCCAGGTGCACTACTCCATTTATATATTGTACTCATGCACTCATATTTCATAATATATGGCTCAACAGTTTCAGTATCACAGTGTTTCATGGGTGTTTTCTAAATGTTTTTAATTTTCCACTATTGCACTATTTGTTTAATTGGTTTATCACTTAAATTCCTGTTTAGGAACATTACAATCAATGACAACCATGATCATTCATATGCCAACATGTATACAGGACTTCACTTAAGGAAACCCACATGTATACATGATTTTCTTTAGAGCAACCTACATACAGATTTCAATATACTTAAAACTTTGTAATTCTGAATCAAACACATATTTGACCAAACTTATTCTGAAATATTATGCTAGCTTACAGAACCCTCATACAATTAGCAACATCAATAATATTTTGAACCAATCAACATGTAACCAAATTCCACTTTGCCATTCAATAAATTCTAGTTCAAAGATTATGACTGGACTCAGATCAACATGAGGACATCATTAACAGACAATAGAGACACAACAACACTGATTAGGTTGATTTGTCCTTTATGGACATAAACTCTTCCATTATATAAGTAATTTTGAAGAAAGAAACCCACGTGTATACACGACTTCATCGAGAGCAAACTGCGTACAAATATGCAAAAAATGAATAGAAGCCCTTCATTTATGTATGTGAATTTGAAGAAACAAACCTGATTGTATACAAAACTTTGTCGAGACAGGCCTACATAAATAGATCTACAAATTTTGACCTAAAATTATGCATCTCTTCAGAACTTTAGAGATACCGAGATCATAATATTTAGAGATAAAAAAAAGATGCGCTAATACTTATATTTAGTCAATCCATGAGCATATCATAGAATAGTAAGCCATTTTAGGTATCATGATCTTGATCGATCATTGTATTCATCGGTGCATAATTATTTCAGATCTATGTCTCAACTATGGCCCTTATAATGCAAATATACTTCAGATTGAAGTATTCATCAAAAAGACTTTCACATTCACACAACACTTTTATCTTCACCTCTTCACCTCCTTATATAGTTTAGCCTTCTCCAATACCATAGGTCAAACCTAAACTAGTGTCGATAGTAATCCTTGACAGGATCAATATCCGTTGCAGTGCTCATTACTATGGGTCAATACCATTGTAAAGGCCCTTGTTATTTAGAATACCATAGTAAAAAAATTGTACGTGACTTTTCTTCACGAAACCTACATGTATACGTCACTTGCCCTTAACAAACCCATGTATAGGTCTTAAAAATTCAC
This sequence comes from Pinus taeda, assembly GCA_000404065.3. NCBI lineage: Eukaryota > Viridiplantae > Streptophyta > Pinopsida > Pinales > Pinaceae > Pinus > Pinus taeda. The sequence continues at coordinate 459,423 of APFE030536963.1, forward strand.
CTTTATGAAACTTTTGATTCTAATTTGTAAACGTTTGTCCCATCATTTAGTTATTTTGTTCCATCAATTTGTTACATGTGAGCTAACCCGTGGATTCATCTAGTTACCATATATTTTTTTTGTTGCTAGTGAGTTGCCATTAAGGACAACACATGCATCATAATGCTAATGGTACATTTATACTTTGACTTCTATGAATTGAATTTTGGCAGAAGTTTGAAATTAAAATTATTTTTTTTGCATAAATTGTAGGATGTTGTAACATTCCATAATAGCTCCATGGTTTTCATATATGTAGGGCATATAGGAATATCTTGGAAGTTTTTGGTCAATCCTAACTGTACAGTGATAATGAAAATCCTATTTTTCTCTCAAAAAGGTTCACGGAGGTGCTTGGTCAACGCTGGTAAAACTAGGCCACTTATGCAGAAATATTGTTGTTTTCAGCACTAAATTAAAGTAGTTTTGGATTTTGAGGGATTTCTCCAAAATTCTAGTGATAAGAAGGATGAATTCTACCTCTTAGCCTTCTTCAATGGTTTTCATAAATACATTTGAGCATTTTATGTTATTTGATTACAGAAACACTTGTATAAATATGTGCGAATTGAGGTAGAAAGATATATTATGTCATGTTATGTTTGATGAAATATTGCTACCTGGTTGAAGTAAATTAATTTAGAGTTTCTCATGTATTCATTTTGCTTAATGGACGATGCTTAGCCTGTTCTTCAAGATTTTTAAACTCGTTTTCAACTTAATTGTGCAAGCAAAGCATGAAAGGTCCCCATTGCTAAGCCCATGCACTTGTTTCTAATTGTATGGTATGATATTTTAGTTTTCTGCAATTTCATTGTGTTAATTTGGTATCCATTTTAGTAGTATTTGGCAATATTGGTTGTTGTTATCCTTCAAAAGAAGTGTTATGAAGTTGCCTCATGTAAAGGATCTTGATATTTCTCTCATTCTCAATAGTTAAAATTGTCAAACTTGCCCATGTTGCTCATATTGCTTATGTTTGATTGGATTGTTCAAATTTGGTTAGTCAATTGTTGATTGATAGTAATTGATGGTCTAAAAGTGTTGATTTCATTAATGGAATATTTCTGAGTCCATCTTCAGTAAGGGAGATTGAAGTTTGCTTGGTAACAACGCTTAAGATCTCAAGCTAGTTAATGTGTTAACTTTTTAGAATTAGTCCCTAAACCATAGATTTCGGTGTGCTTCTAAGTTCATGAATTTAGGATTGATAATAAAATTGATGATCTAATTTACACCTTTAAATTGGACTGACAACTATTGTTTTATATATGTTGTACATGTTGTATATATGGTGTTATGTGTATGTTACATGTCTGATACTATCTCCATATGGTGTTTTGTACATGTTGGATATGTGATGTTCTCTATATATGGAGACGAACACTTTTTGGATATGTGGTGCTAGTAACACATGGTGTTGTGTACATGTTATATACGCAGTGCTCTGTACACAGGGTGTTGTGTACATATTGTATATGCAGTGTTGTGTACATGTTGTGTTGGTGGTTTTGTGTACATGTCATGTTGTGTACGCATTATGCAAGTGATGTTGTGTACATAATGTGTAGATGGTGTTGTGTATGTGTGAACTGTGTACACATTGTGCATGTGGTAAAGTGTACATAATGTACCAGTGGTAGTGTTGTATATGTGGTATTGTGTGCATGTCATACATGATGTGTGGTGTACGTGTGGTATTGTTTACATGTCATACATATTGACTTTTGTACATAGGGTACTCTGTTATGTGCATCGTCTAGTCATGGTATTGTGATATGTGTATTTGTTATGTTGTAATATGTGTACATATATGTTTTATGTTGTACACTACATGTAGGCATATGTGTTGTGTTCTACACTGGGTGTAGGTGTATGTGTTGTGTTTTACACCAGGTGTAGGTGTATGCGTTGTGTTGTACATGTGATGTATATTGTGTATGCATGTGATGTAAAATGTGTGTATATTTACATGATTGAAGGAAATATAAGTCTTAGGCACTTTTCAAATGTGGCAACTAGATCATTGTTTGTATGAAAAGGGCAAGGACACATGCAAAAGCAAAGGATCGATTGAAGGATAAGTATCAAGATTTATTTCATTTTTCATTTTGTATGTAATCTGTGATTTTGGTTCATGATTATTACATGTGATCTATAATTTTGATTATGATGGTTTCATTTTGAGATAACCATATGTGATATGGTTGTACATGATGATTTGATCAAACAACTAGTTTGGCATGTTGTCACTTGAAGTAAAACAAATTTCACATGTACCTTATTGACGGGCTAACAATGAGGTATGATTTGAGTTTATTTCAATTCATTTTGAACCTAATGCAATTTATATGCTTGGTGTAGGAAATCATGGGAAATTTCGACTTTGGGTGGTTGAAACTGAATGCAAGCATTAGCAACAACAAGAAAAGGAATTGGAACACACATTAATATGTTGGTAAAGAAATTTATGAGGAGGGACATTATGGGACACTGGTTCTAAATAGTGTCCATTCATTTCCATGAGCATGTTATATCCCATATGATGGTTTTTAGGCGGGGATATGCCTTGGTGTCCAAACCTTGTGATGATAGGAAACTTTGCCAATTGATGGATCACTTGGGAAAGGGGATTTCAGGGAACTTAGAATGTGAGAGACTACATAGAAGGTGGTGATTGGATTTCCCGAGGGGCTCTTTAGCAGAGAAGGGGAGGTTTAGGAATGTATTTATTTTGGTAATTAATATTTCTAGATGGAATTAGATGCAGCACAAGGATTCTAGCACTATATATTTTCTACACGTTGACATTAGAACTGGATTTTGGACATCCTGGGAAGTGGTACTACCTTGAGGGTGAACGTGTAAGCCTCTCAATTCCCTTCTTTGTTATTCAAGCATCATATGTTTTTATTTGCTGGTTGAGAAAATGTGCATTATGTATTTGTGTATATTATTGTAAATATTGTATCAAGATGGATTTATTAAGCTTCATAAACGATATGGTTATTTCTTGGCTTAATAAAATGTGTATAAGTATATGTCTTTGTTATTGTAAATATTGTAATGATTTATGTTATAAAGCTCTAGTACACACCATGTTTGTCATATTTTCAACAATGGTCATTGTAAATACTAGAATGATGTAAGTTATAAATCTCCATGGGTAGTATGTTTTGATTTTTAGCATCCTTTATCATTGTAGGTGTCATCGAACACCGAGGATGGTGTTCCCCTAAGGGGAATGGGTCTATAATAGCCCCAGGTTAAAACTTGATGTGATAAAGTTAATAAATGAAAAATAAGACCAAGGTCATGGGACATGTATCCAAAGTTGAGTGTTGGGAAAAACATCCTAGTGGGTGTTCATTTGGTTTATTATGCATAAGGGAAACTAACAAAGGCAATGGCAAAGTATTTATAAAGGAGAGAGAAATTAATTGTCGTTTTATTTATGAAAGCAAATGAAATTAGGAGAAAAGGAAGGTAAATGGTCACACGTTGGATGTGAGAAGGAGATTGAAGGAAAGTAATGAAAATTGAAGAAAATAGAGGCCTCAATGGTAAAGAGACTTGTGAGGATCAGTTCATGTATTTTGTTAGTTATATGGTGGAGCTCTCTCTCTCTCCCCCTACTCCACCCCTTACATATGTCACCTCATGTTTACACCCTTATTCTACAACTATTATACATCCACTCATGCTTATCATTTTATTTTAGTATCCATTCTCCACCCTACAAAACATGCTATTGAAAGGAATGAAAAATCATGACCACTCTCGTGATTTTCATGCATGCATGTCTTTCGACCACCCATCATCATGATTCCCTTAATGTAAAATGACCCATATTCTGGAAATGAGTCTCTAACTTGTATATTGCTCAGAAAACCCTAATTCTCATGCTAGTATTGACAAATTGTTAAGAGAAAAGCATCTCCACGTACCTCAGAGAGAATTTCAATGTAATTGTATGGGGAAAATTACCACAATCAGAAAGGAAACATAATTTCTAGAAGCTATGGAATCATGACTTGAGTTTGATGGCACTAAACTTATACTCAGATCTACAAAGTGGCTTCCGTTCCTTCAAAATATTCATGGGCATAATAACTTTATTACTAGAGAATTTTCGGAAGGGTTTGATGGTCGAATTGATTGGGAAGGAAACTTTGTGATGGTAGTGATGCACAATTCCATGGAGAAAGCTAATAGAATTCCTCAAACATGGGAGTTTCGGCTTAAGAACAAATAGGTTGACCAAGGAGTACAACTTAGCATTTTTGCTCAACATAACATAGCTCAAATTCAAGAACAAGAGTAACATAATTCTAGATTATAGATAGGTGTAGAAATCTATTGTTTTTGTTTCAAAAGTATATAATGTGTAAGGAGAGGTATGCAATCACTTTCCTTTGCCATATTTGTATCCCTCTACGCTTTGAAGCAAATTATAACTTTAAATTCCCATTTTATTTACGTAAAAACTTTGGCGAAATGGAAAAATGTAGATGACAGAGCCTAGTAATGTTAGTCATAGATACTATCATCACGGTCTAATTAAAATAATTATCTAGGAGGAAGTATAAAAAAAAGGGTGATAATTGGAATTCCCTCTTGGTCCATTCATTGATGTGTGCATTGCAGATGAAGAGATACCCAAGTAAGTAAATCATGTCTATGAAAACAATGATAAGATTGATAGTGAATAGCCTAGTCTTCATGAGATTGAAGATTTTCTTACCTATTAAGAAAGTTATATAAGAACCAAAAATATATGTGGACAACCTGTTTTAGATGTCCATATGAGAATTTCTTGGAGCATGACTAAAAAGAAACTTCCAAACAAATGATTGAGCCTCCATCACTGGCTACCACATGTCTTCCTAAAGATGTTACCTCTTTTCATATTGAGCCAATAACAACTGGGCATAGTCACAATCGACAGAAGGAGTTTTCAACCCTTTGCTAAGGAAGTATAAAACCAAATTTCCTAATACTAATAATTTGTTACATCACTTCATCTCTGATTAATATAAAGTGTTCCATGCTAGTGTTTATAGACCACCTATGCCTAGTTTGATCATAGTTTCTTAACTTTCCAGTAAGTATGACATTGGTTGAGAGGGCCCTCAATTCAACCATTGTTTCTATGTTTTATTTAGTTTGTAGTGTAGCATTGATAGTTAGAGTGATATTGTAGTTCACTTAATTATTTTTCATTATTGGTGTGTTACATTCACTAGTTCATTTACTTTATTTTGATTTCTTATGATCTATTGTGTGTCTCTCTTACGTAGAGATGAGATCTCTCATTAAATGACAAAGGAACACTTTGTAATTGTGTGTTTTTTTGGATGAAAAATTTACCTGTAGTACAATGATACATTGCAACATGTGCATTATGAAACATTGTGATGTCAACCAAGTGATCGGATACCCCTCAGGAGTTTTATGTGGTGATTTGATTTAATTTTAACTTTTACATGTGTTGTTTATTTTGACACTAGCTACAAAAGAACAAGTCTTATTGATGTTGGGAACAATACTTGTTTTGTAAATTAGATAGGAACACTTAGGGTCTTTCTTGAATGAAATATTGTTCTCTATGCCTAAAAAAACCCTTCTATGAGTTTTTCATCCAAAGAAAAATATCTTTGTAACATTTATTTTGAGTTATTTGTATTTCAAAGTATTACTCTTATTCAAAAGTATTATATTAGAAGTTTAGTGAGTATTTTAGATAGGTTTTATGGTCTATTAATGTCCTAAACTCTACACATACAAGATTAGTGTATTTCAAGTTTATTCTCCCACATTAATGATTTAACGTGCAACATTTAATTTAATTAATTGATTGACATGATTTTCACAGTTATAGGAAAGAAGATGAGTGAGTTTATAAGGGGGTATGAACTCCCACTCATATGGTACTAAAATGATCATTGAACCAAGAGAGAAAGTGAGGAGGTATATAGGAGTTTGATTTGCATTTTATCAAATGGAGGGTATTATGATCTATGGTGGTATATAGTTTCTATCTTGATGAAATTTTAGTGAGGAAGGGAAAAAATACAACTCAAAAATTATGGACATTCTCATAAGATTGGTGGCATGACTATTTAAAAATAGAATCACCTACTCAAATGGTTCAATAAATGATGGGATGTAATAAAGGCCCCCTTGGAGTAATAAGACTATAATAACATTGGAAACTTAATGTCTCAATTTCTTGACTAATTATCTTGTCTTAGCTTGGATTTTTTCTTTGGTTTCTAGGTTGGAGTGAGGATGGTTGATATTTCTGTACTCGAAAAGGGATAGTGGGGGTCCACAGTCAGAGAGGGTGTTTTTTCAGGCATTTCTTGAGGACAAGTGATGTTTGGTGCATTGGAAAAACTTTGTAGATGAGGATGCCACCTCGAAGGGTGAGCATATTTTTGAGCACCAAGATTTTAGGTTGTTTGAGGTTAGGAAAGCTTTGGGAGGGGAGGACTATCATGTCCCTTCTTAAACACATTACTAACAAGGTGTTGCTACACAATTTTTCAATTTTTTTACTAAGGAAGAGGACCCCACACTTTTGACTTAGGGACTTAGGGGCCAAATTGAATTTATTTAGCTACTAGTGGAATGTGAGGGCCACCCACATCGAAGTTCAAATTAGCCATTTGATATGCTTGGAGGGAAACTCAAATGAGTGGATGAAGGGGACCACATGAGGCTAGGGGGGACTAGGGAGGTATAAAGAGAGATCAACTCTCTCTTTTTCTATTCGTGTTAAATATTCGACAAACAAGCTCACTCTTGTATGCTCTCCTTCTTACCAAGTCTACCAGTAGTTCAGCAATGATTTTTTCCTAGGGAAGATTCATTCGCTAATTCAGAGGACCATATTTGGCCACCCTAGGGAGGTTGTTCCACAAAGAATGCAAGAGTTTCAACAATGATTTACAACTCAACAAGCCATGTAGAGGAAGGGACTGCATGTTTTTTGGGCAGCTAGAAATATGCAGAGGTTGATTTAGCCCCCCAAGAGGCTGAAAATGCAAAGTCAAAATAAGAGAAATTCGCTTCTGGGTTTTTCTAGGTTTTGTACAGGGAGTCTACAGCTAAGAGGGCAGGATTCTCTAGGTTGTTTTTGGGCACTTTCCAGTAGGATGAAATTTAGGAGATGTAGTTGTAGAGCAACTCCCAAAAGACTGAAAACCAAAGCTAAAATTATAAAAATTCCCTTTTGGGTTTTTCTGGGTTTTGTCCACGGAGTATAAGGTCAAATGAGAAAAAGTTTCTGAGCAGTTTTCAGGCACTTTCTAGCAAGCCAAAATTCAGGAGATGTAGTTGGAGAGCAGCCCCTAAGAGACCGAAAATCCAATGTCAAAATCAGAGAAATTCCCTTTTGTGTTTTTCTGGGTTTTTTCGAAGGACAGTAAGGCTGAAAGGGACGAATTTTTTGGGATGTTTTTGGGCAGTTTATAGCAAGTCAAAGTCAGTAGATCAATAGTTTACTAGGAGACTATAATGCATAGTAGATCATCCACTCGACAACCATCTTTCCAACTATTCTACCACCTACGTTTGGTCCACCTTGTCCTTGGAACAAGCCTAGGAGCACTACTCCATTTATATATTGTACTCATGCTTTGATATTTCATAATATATGGCTTAGAAGTTGCAGCATCATAGTGTTTCATGGGTGTTTGCTAAATGTTTTTAATTTTCCACTATTGCACTATTTGTTTAATTGGTTTATCACTTAAATTCATGTTTATAAACATTACAACCAACTACAACGATGATCATTCATATGCCAACATTTATACATGACTTCACTTAAGGAAACCCACTTGTATGCATGCTTTTCTTTAGAGCAACCTACATACAGATTTCAATATACTTAAAACTTTGTAATTCTGAATTAGACACATATTTCACCAAAGTTATTCTAAAATACTCTGCTAGCTTATAGAACCCTCATACAGTTAGCAACATCAAGAATATTTTCAACCAATCAACATGTAACCAAATTCAACTTCCTCATTCAATCAATTCTACTTCCAACATTATGAATCAAATCGGATCAACATGAGGACATCATTAACAGAAAATAGAGACACAACAACACTGATTAGGTTGATTTGTCCTTTATGAACATAAACTTTTCCATTATATAAGTAATTTCGAAGAAACAAACCCACGTGTATACACGACTTCATCGAGACCAACCTGTGTACAAATCTACAAAAATGAATATAAGCCCTTCATTTATGTACGCAAATTTGAAGAAGCAAACCTAATTGTATACACAAATTTATCAAGACTAGTTTACATATAGATTTGCAAATTTTGACCTAAAATTATGCAGCTTTTCAGAACTTTAGAGATATCGAGATCATAATATTTGGAGATAAAAAAACATGTGTTAATAGTTAGATTTAGTCAATCCATGAGCATATCATAGAATCAAAATTCATTTTAGGTCTCATGATCTTGATCGATCATTATATTCATCGGTGCATAATTATTTTAGATCTATTTGTCAACTATGGCTCTTACAATGTAAATATACTTCAGATTGAAGTATTCATCAAAAAACCTTTCACATTCACACTTAACACTTTTACCTTCACCTCCTTATATAGTTTAGCCCTTATCCAATACCATAGGTCGAAACTAAACTAGTGTCGGTGGTAATCCTTGATGGGACATATATCCATTGTCGTGGTCAGTACTATAGGCCAATACCATTGTAAAGGCCCCTAGTATTTAGACCACCATAGTGAAAAAATTGTACGTGACTTTGCTTCACCAAACCAGCATGTATATGTGACCTGCCCTTAACGAACCCATATATACATCTTCAATAATCTGCCTTTATAAAACGTTTGATTCTAATTTGTAAACGTTTGTCCCATCATTTTGTTATTTTGTTCCATCACTTTGTCGCATGTGAACTGACCCATGGATTCATCTACTTAACATATATTTGTTTTTTGCGAGTGAGTTTCCATTAAGGAAAACACATGCATCATAATGCTAATGGTACATTTATAATTTGATATCTATGAATTGAATTTTGGCAAAAGTTTTAAATTAAAACTAATTTTTTGCATAAATTATAGGATGTTGTAAGATTCTATAATAGCTCCATGGTTTTCATATATGTAGGGCATATAGAAAAATATTGGAAGTTTTTGGTCAATCCTAATTGTACAATGATAATTAAAATCACATTTTCCTCTCAAAAAGGTTCACGGAGGTGCGTAGTCAACGTTGGTAAAACAAGGCCACTTATGCAGAAAATTCGTTGTTTTCAGCACTATATTAAAGTAGTTTTGGATTTTGAGGGATTTCTCCCAAATTCTAGTGATAAGAAGGATGAATTCGACCTTTTAGCCTTCATCAAGAATTTTCATAAATAAATTTGAGCATTTTATGTTATTTTCTTACAGAAACACTTGTATAACTATGTACCATTTGAGGTACAAAGATATATTATGCCATGTTATGTTTGATGAACTATTGAAACTGGGTTGAAGTAAATTAATTTAGAGTTTCTCATGTATTCATTGTGCTTAATGGATGATGCTTAGCCTATTCTTCAAGTTTTTTTAACTCATTTTCAACTTAATTGTGCAAGCGAAGCATGGAAGGCCCCCATTGCTAAGCCCACACACTTGTTTCTAATTGTATGGTATGATATTTTAGTTTGCTACAATTTCATTGTGTTAATTTGGTATGATTTTAGTATTACTTGACAATATTGGTTGTTTTTATGATTCAAAAGAAGTGTTATGAAGCTGCCTCATGTAAAGGAGCTTGATATTTCTCTCATTCTCAATAGTTAAAATTCTCGAAATTGCCCATGTTGCTCATATTTATTATGTTTGATTGGATTGTTCAAATTTGGTTAGTCAATTGTAGATTGATAGTAATTGATGGTCTAAAAGTGTTGATTTCATTAATGGAATATTTCTGAGTCCATCTTTAGTAAGGGAGATTGAATTTTCCTTGGTAACAATGCTTAAGGTCTCAAGATAGCTAATGTGTTAACTTTTTAGAATTAGTCCCTAAACCATAGATTTTGGTGTGCTTCTAAGTTCATGAATTTAGGATTGATAATAAAATTGATGATCTAAAATTTTTTGTTTTATATATGTTGTACATGTTGTATATATGGTGTTATGCGTATGTTACATGTCTGGTACTATGTACATATGGTTTTTTGTACATGTTTGATATGTGATGTTCTCTATATATGGAGATGAAGGCTTGTTGGATATGTCGTGCTGGTAACAGATGGTTTTGTGTACATGTTGTATACGCAACACTGTGTACAAATGGTGTTGTGTACATATTGTATATGCGGTGGTGTGTACATGATGTGTGGTGTACATGTTGTCTCTATGAAATTTTGTATATATGGTGATACGTAGATCTCCTAGATGCGGTGTTGTGTACATATCCTTCTATGTGCATGTTCTAGATGAGGTGTTTTGTGAATGAAATTTTGTGTAAATGTTGTACATGTGGTGTTTTGTGCACGTGGTTATGTGTACACACTATGTAGGTGGTGTTGTGTACATGTTGTGTAGGTGGTTATGTTTACATGTCATGTTGTGTACGCATTCTGCAAGTGATGTTGTGTACATAATGTGTAGATGGTGTCGTGTACGTGTGGAACTGTGTACACATTGTGCATGTGGTAAAGTGTAAATGATGTACCAGTGGTAGTGTTCTACATGTGGTATTGTGTGCATGTCATACATGATGTGTGGTGTATGTGTGGTATTGTTTACATGTCATACATATTGAATTTTGTACATAGGGTACTGCGTTATGGGCATCGTCTAGTCATCGTATTGTGACACGTGTATTCATTATGTCGTAATATGTGTACGTATATGTTTTATGTTGTACAATACGTATAGGCATATGTGTTGTGTTCTACACTGAGTGTACGTGTATGTGTTGTGTTTTACACCAGGTGTAGGTGTATTCTTTGTGTTGTACATGTGATGTATATTCTATGTATATTTACATGATTGAAGGAAATATAAGTATTGGGCACTTTTCAAATGTGGCAACTGAATCATTGTGTGTACGAGAAGGACAAGGACAATGCAAAAGAAAAGGACCAATTGAAGGATAAGTATCAAGATTTATTTCAATTTTTATTTTGTACGTAATCTGTGATTTTGGTTCATGATTATTACATGTGATATATAATTTTGATTATGATGGTTTCATTTTGAGATAACCATATGTGATATGTTTATACATGATGATTTGATCAAACAACTAGTTTGGCATGTTGTCACTTGAAGTAAAAAAAATTTCACATGTACCTTATTGACGGGCCAACAATGAGGTATGATTTGAGTTTATTTCAATTCATTTTGAACCTAATGGAATTTATATGCTTGGTGTAGGAAAGCATGGGAAATTTTAACTTTGGGTAGTTGAAACTGAATGCAAGCATTAGCAACAACAAGAAAAGGAATTGGAACAAGCGTTAATATGTTGGTAAAGAAATTTATGAGGAGGGCTATGGGACACTGGTTCTTAATAGTGTCCATTCATTTCCATGAGCACGTTATATCCCATATGATGGTTTTTAGCCGGGGATATGACTTGGTTTTCAGACCTTGTGATGATAGGAAACTTTTCCAATTGATGGATCACTTGGGAAAGGGGATTTCAGGGAACTTAGAATGTGAGAGACTATACGGAAGGTGGTGATTGGATTTCCTGACGGGCTCTTTAGCAGAGAAGGCGAGGTTTAGGAATGTATTTATTTTGTTCACTAATATTTCGAAATGGAATTAGATGCACATTGGGTGTGTGTTGTGGAAAAATGAGTCGATAACTAGTCACTAAGTGAACAATGCAGTACAACGATTCTAGCACTGGATTCTGGACATCCTGGGAAGGACGTGAATCCTGGTACTACCTTGAGGTTGAAGGTGTAAGCCTCTTGATTCCCTTCTTTGTTATTCAAGCATCATATCTTTTTATTTGCTGGTTGAGAAAATGTGCATTATGTATTTATGTATATTATTGTAAATATTGTTTCAAGATGGATTTATTAAGCTCCATAAACAATATGGTTACTTCTTTGCTTAATAAAATGTGTATAAGTATATGTCTTTGTTATTGTAAATATTGTAATGAGTTATGTTATAAAGCTCTAGTACACAATATGTTTGGCATGTTTTCAACAGTGGTCATTTTAAATACCATAATGATGTAAGTTATAAATCTCCATGGGTAGTATGTTTTGATTTTTAGCATCCTTTATCATTGTAGGTGTGATGGAACACCGAGCATGGTGTTCCCCTAAGGGGAATGGATCTATAATAGCCCCAGGTTAAAATTTTATGTGATAAAGTTAATAAAGGAAGAATAATATGAAGTTCATGGGACATGTATCCCAAGTTGAATTTTGGGAAATACATCCTAGTGGGTGTTCATTTGGTTTATTATGTATAAGGGAAACTAACGAAGGCAATGGAAAAGTATTTAGAAAGGAAAGAGAAATTAATTGTCGTTTTATTTATGAATGTAAAGGAAATTAGGAGAAAAGGAAGGTAAATGGTCACATGTTGGATGTGAGAAGGCGATTGAAGGAAAGTAATGAAAATTGAAGAAAATGGAGGCCTCAATGATAAAGAGACTTGTGAGGATCAATTCATATATTTTGTTAGTTATATGGTGGAGCTCCCTCTCTCTATTCTCTCTCACACTCTTGCACACATAGAGTATTCTTGGAGAATGTTTGGAGCACTCTACAATTCACTTGGATTGGAAAAGGAAGAAAATGAAAGAAAATATCAAGCAAGGAAGAGTTGGATCAAGTGGTTACAACATGATTACTTTTAGGTATCAAGTTGCATGTACGATTTCCTTGCTAGTTTTGGCATGCATGTTACATGCATATTTATATTTAGTTCTCTTATTGTAATTGGAATCAGTTTTCTAGGTGTGACAATGGTTTCGACCTTGCCTTTCCATTTCTGGATAGCCATGGTGTGCTGGTGTTCTCTTAATTTGTTGAGGTCGATTGCTGGATGGTCTTGGAATTGAGTGGGGTTGTCTCAGGGAAATTGGCAAAGGCCTATAAATCCCTAGACTAGTAAAGGTGGTATATGTTGTAAATCGTAAGGCTAGAAATAAGAAAATTCCTCACATTAGATATCCGAAGGAAACCATGCTTACATAGGCCTAGTGATCCAAACTGGACTGGTATATGGTTGGATTGCGGTAAATTCTGGTGGAGTATGTTTCTTGTTTGGGCCTAGGAATCTCTTGGGAGGATATACGATAACGCCTAGTTATATAGGCACCTATTTAGGGCTTGAAAATCCTTGACTAATTTTGGCAAGATATGCAATAAATATTGGGCGGCATGGTCAATTTTGTTCAGAGTCCAATATTCATCCTTATAATATGACACGCGAGTGATTGACTTAAAGAAACATTTAGTTCAGTCGAAACTATGGTTAGGTGGTACGTAGAAGTACCTAATTGGGTTGGCTTTTGGATATGAATAGTAATCATGCAGTAGGTTGACTAAATAAGGCTAAAGTCTAAAAATAAAATAATGTTAAATTTATAATCAATCATATGTTTTTAAACGGATTTTGTACGTGGCTTGCTTTTCTCTGAGGGTCCTACTTTTCAACTAAATACCATCTTTCCCACTTTGAAATTACCTTTTAACCAACATTTCACTTTGCACCATTGATATCCTCTCTCTAGATATAACATCTATCGCTTTCCCCAATCGCTAAATAACCCATTGATTTTCCACCGTCGATCTGTTACATCCTATCCAACTGTTGTCATGCGATGTCGTGTGGACTCTAGAATGATCATTATCACTTTAGAGGCACGCCATAAAAGTTTTCTTCTCTTTTATCCATTTGCTACGTGTCGAGTGATAAGGCTACTCGTGCAGACTTGGAATATCACCACTTACCACTTTTTGAGAATGTGATATACTGCTTCCTTCTCATCAGATACAACCCACATGTTGTAAATCAAAACTTTAATAAAGCACTTAAACAAAGCTTTAGCATTTAATCCCAATATTTACCTTCAACTCTAAATGACCACAATTAACAATAAAACAAATAAACGTTGAGATTTATAATTAAAGTATTAAAACATAGGAAATACTCATTTAGGGTCCAGAACTCTTAGACACAGATGTAAATGAGATGTTGCACCAAGATTAACACACAACTGCACAGTTAATCAATTTATTCAATAAAATAGAAGTTACGTAGTCTTGGCCCTCTTGGCTCAATTACAACAGTTTATTGGACCTTTGTCTCAATCTCAAAACCCTATCTATCACTCAACTCTCGCTTACTCACTCAATTCCCTATGATCTCATCTAATCTTTCTCCATTACATTCATTTCTCTTTTATGAGTCAAATCCTAGCCTAACTGCATTGAAAACTTGATCCCTATTTTAATCAATGTAACAATTAAATATCCATTTTGAAGCTCTGTTACACACCTACATTAACAACTTATCTCTTAGCCTGAAAATAATACAATATTATAATTATTACAATAACTAAATATAAAGACAAATTCTAGAGACCCAACTCTCTCTATTAAAAATGATTTTTAACCCTTCAGGTCAATTAAATTCAGCTCATTAAGCCACAACATGTAAACAAACAATCACATTGCTTGTTAAGTCCAGATTCTCATGCATTAGACTCCAGGGGTAGACAAGAATCATCCCTCATTCTTTCAGGGTTTACTCTATAGCTTTGCAACTTTTCTGATATCAACCGGCTAGCATCCTCCATTCGCTGTCCTTTTGATTTGACTAGATACTAAAAATAAACTTGTCCTCTGGTTCTTTTGGATACTCTTTTCTCCAGAACCGCTTCTACCTCTTTCTTCGTTTTCTTTGGCATTTTTTCTTCCCAGTTCAAAGTTTGAACTTCATCTTCTATAGGCTCCTTATGTATCTTTGTCTCTGCATCTTTATATGGATACATTTCTGCAACATTGAAGATAGGTGATATTTGTTAAAATTGGAAACTAGGGCCAAAATCCATGTGGGTCATATTATTTATGGTAGCTGATATTTTTATTGGATCCCTCTAATCGAGAGGTGTAGCATTGATCTAAAGATCATCCGATTTCGATAAGTATTTATGAAGATATGAATTTATTTCTATTATAAGACTAATTGTTAAGTTGTCCAGCATCTTATATAGGCTTGGAAGCCCAATAGTCATGTCTATTCATCATCTACATTTCAGTATAAATAAAAGAGGATTTGAAGCCATTTGGAAACACTCGTCATGTTATCTCCTCTCCACGTCTTGGGTTCTTGGGTTTTTGGAGAAGAAGAGACACTAAATAATATGCTAGAGTAGCATGAAGCCCTAACCACAGAAGATACCCCAAAACACAGTCTATATATTCCACTGTAACAAATACATGAAGCTGCAGTCAATGCACGAAGCGGTAGTCAATATTTCACGAAGCCACATTCAATATATGAAACCACAACCAATGCACAAAGCCACAGTCATGGTTGTAAAGTTGCAGTAAGGGTAACGAAGTCTAGCTGTAGTCATGTCTTGTGAGGAGGTGTGGAAAGGAGACCTATAGCTAAAGGAAACCTATCCATGAGATGAACATATCCGCACCATGTATAGATACACAATCAATAGTCAATAAGAATATTTGACGAGGGTTTCAAGCAATGCCAAGTGTTTTTGTAACAATGACAATAATTGTTACATTCTTAGCATATTAACATAGTCAATGAGAAGTTGTGATGATCAGTGACAAAGTCATGATCTAGTTCTTGTGAAATCCTGACCTCGATGGAGTAATAACCTCTGGGGTAATTTCAAGAGACTATCACGGTACAAAAAAGATGATAACAATAGTACTAAAGATATCAGTGATGAAGTAAAACACAGTAAGACATGATGATGAAAGATGCATGATAATGGGAATGTTAAGTAAGGAGCCGCATGTTAATAAACAGGGCTACATGATCATGGAAGATGCAACATTATGGGCAACATGATGATGAGAGCAGATGAGAGCAGCTCAGTTGTCTAGGTCCATCAATGTCACAGTACAACATGGTTTCACATGGTTTGATACAACACTAAGATGGGTGAAGGAGCCATCTTAGAGAATCATTTGAAGCAATATGTCTTGAACTGATCTCATGCGATATGAAAATTCAAAGTATTGACTTCTATTGTAAATGTACTATCTCTCTCACTTTCTCTACTAAACTTTGAAGAACATAAAAGAAGAACTAGTCAAGGGTTTGCCCACATTGTGGGGTTTGTCCCTCGCTAGTGCCACATCTTGTGTCCTCTTGTCTTGGCTTGTATTATGTGATTTATATTTATGTTCTATCTGTAGTTTACTTTAATGTTGATTTGATTGCTAACCGTAAAAATTAAAATAAATTTCTCTAGCATAGAACATACCTAAAACTAACATGGTATCAGAGTTGAGGTGAAGACAATGCCCAAGTAGGAGTGAAAGAGAAATCACCAAAGATAGTTGGGACAGGACAAAAGGATCAATGGGTTCCTCATACCTCTTCTGATTCACCAAGGGTGTAGTTGATGCAAAGTATATTATCAGAATGGTGCATCGGAAGTTTTTGATGGTCACTTCCTTGGGAAGTTTGGATCTAAGGGTAGAAGGAAAGGCAGATGACTTGGTTGCAAGACATTCAACCATTATGTGAAGGAGTGTCTAAATGGAAGAGACACATCTCTTGATGAAGATGACAATCATTCTAGGGACATATTCAATCACCAAAGGAATGACAGGTAATCCAGGTCATGAAGGAAATGGTCGACTCTTCAAAGAATGCAAGGAACCCAAGGTATGAAAAATCAAATGTTGTTTCTGATAAGATAAAGAAGCGTTATCTTGAAGTGGCTCTCTCCCTCAGATTCTTTAATTGAATGAGGGTAAGTCAATTCATTTATAGAATCTCTTTTATGTACCTGATCGCAAACAAGAACTTGGTGTCTATTTCAGAAATGGAAGTCAAAGGCTTGAGGGTGGCACTCATCGATGGAAAGGTACGTGTTTGAAAATAGAATTTTCAAAGATGTTTTTGAGTTTAGGATTGTATCAACTTGTAGCAAGTCCACTGGGGACCATGTCCATTAACACATAGCATCAAATATCTGTGATTAAAATGGTGACAAGGATGCCTGAATTCAAAAAGAGAATGAAAGTACATGTCTGAGATGTACTAAAGGAAAATCTTACAAGGGGACCATTCCTCTCATGTCACAGGTCCATAGGTATGGAACAACCAGAGGGAGTGAAACCAATCCAAACCATTACTTGAAGGTTGAGGATGATAGACCTCTCATACTAGCACCTATGTCTGATAGGTGCAGACCCTCTCAATTGTAGAAAACAGAGGGAGTCGGATTCCAGATGTGTAATGATACACTGCAAGCCTATGACTACCTCGAGGCTTGTACGTTATATGGTAGTAATGTCAGACTAGATTTGGGAAAGTCTCTAAGTTTCATAAACTCATTTGCATTGATGTTCTTGGTGAACCTCCATCCGAACATATGTTTTGCAGTTAGCATGGTGAGCTCATATTTGGTTGAGCCTCACTGGATTGGTGCCAAGAGTATTCTGAGATATTTTCATGGCACAATCTCTCATGGATTGAGATACACTACTAGAAAGATGAAATCGCATTATTATTCGAATGTTGAATGGGCAGGCAGTGTGGAGGATCACTTGAGCACTTTTCAGTGCTGGTTCTCTTTGGATTCTACTTCGATGCAAGAAGAATAAGTTGGTTTCTATAAGCATCGCCAAGACCAAATACATGACTATGAGTATGATCTCGTATGAAGCTGCATGGTTGCGGAAGATCTTAAGTGAGATGTTTTTCTCTGTGAAAACTAGAGGTGGGATTCAATTATTGAGGAATCCTGTATTTGACAATTACTCCAGCAGACAGACATCGCATATTGCCTTATCTAGGATATGGATATTCGATGAGCGAGGAGGCTCCATCGCATCAAGACCGATGTACAGGTTGCAGACAGTTTTTGAAAGCCACATGGAAAATATCAAATATGTGACCTTCTCGAACAACTTGGAGTTGTTAAGAGATCCCCTTATAAGGGTCCTGCATGTTGCATACATTGAGCTCTTAGAGGTCTAGGGGCTTGTGATTCTTACTGCAGCAACATATGGCCACAGGGTGACTCACCCTCCCCTAGTGATGCGCACTGGAACAAGATGACTCGCTCTCTTATGGGAAAAGATGATTTGCTCTCTTGTGGGATAGGATGATTCACTCTCTTGTGCAGCAGGATGATTAGTTCTCCTGTGAGGTCTGGATGATGTGTTCTCCATGAAAAAATTGTAGCAATATGATTAGTTCTCCTTTGAGGACGGGAGTCGAGGCATCCTACCCATGCAGTTAGGGACTCATGGGAATTACCTCTCATTTGATCAATGAGCAGGAAAATGAAAATAGGTACCATAATAGTACCGATGGACGCATCGTTCTGCATACCATACTCCCTACTCTAGGATGACCTTCATTAATCTGGGATCAATGATACTGGTCTAGGACCAGTGGTAGGAATTGTAACTACTATGACGCTGACTTTGGGTTAGTTGAGACTAATCTCGGACTAGTGGTACATACTGTGAGACTAACTTCAGGTTAGTACAAGACTAGTTTAGGAACAGTAAGAGTGGTACATACTATGATGGTGACTTTGGGTTGGTTGAGACTGGTCTGGGACTAGTGGTACACTCTCTAAGACTGATGATACTGTTTTGGGACTAGTGGTAGGAGTGGTGCCCACTATGACGCTGACTTTGGGTCAGTTGAGACTGGTCTGGGACTAGTGGTACACACTTTGAGACTGACTTCAGGTTAATGGAGAATGGTATGATATATTCTTGATCAATTCTTCTTCTTTATAGTTTAGCAGAGCTAAGTTGGGTAGATCAGAGCTAGCAGAGCCAACAAAGCTGAGCAGAGTAGAGCAAAGCCAGCAGAGCTGAGCAGAGTAGACCAGAGCCACCAAAGCTAAGTAGAGGAGAACATAGCCAGCAGAGTAGTGCAGAGCAGAGCCAACAGGGCTTAGCAGAGCTAAGTAGAGCTGGGAAAAATAGTGCAGGGCATTAATGGTAGAGATAGTACAGTTGGTCATATGGATCAATGGATGGAGTTCACCCTAGTTGAGAGGGAGTCTTAAAATTGGTGGGCCAAACTCCATGTGTGTTATCTTGTATATGGCAGCTGATATTTTAATTTTATCCCTCTCATCGAGAGGTGTAGGATTGATATAAAGTTTATCTGATTCTGATAAGTATTTATGAAGATATGAATTTATTTGTATTATAAGACTAATTGTCAAGTCGGCTAGCATTTTATATAGGCTCGGAAGCCCAATATTCATGTCTATTCATCATCTACATTTGAGTATAAATAGAAGAGTATTAGAAGTCATTCGGACAAACTCTTCATGTGATCTCCTCTCCACATATTGGGTTCTTTGGTTTTTGGAGAAGAAGAGAGACTAAAGAATACGATAACCTAGCATGAAGCCCTAAGTGTAGAGGATGTCCTAATTGATCCAACGCACTCAATTACTTATACTATACATGAAAGACCTCATACACTATATATGTACACACTGTGTCATGCTATATATGAAGATGCTACTCTCATATGCTGTATGGAAGACTAGATATGTTGTATGTGAAGACATGTAAACGTAGTCATGGAGACATGTCAAATGTTGTACATGGAGACATATAAAATGCATTCATGGAGACATGTCAAATGTGGTACATGGAGACATATAAAACGAAGTCATGGAGACATGTCAAACGTTGTACATGGAGACATATGAAACAGAGTCATGGAGACATGTCAGACGTTTTACATGTAGACACATGAAACACAGTCTATATATGAAACCACAACAAATACATGAAGTCGCAGTCAATGGACAAAGCTGCAGTCAATATTGCACGAAGCCACATTCAATATATGAAGCCATAGCCAATGCACGAAGCCACAGTCATGGTTGTAAAGTCACAGTAAGGGTAACGAAGTATAGCCACAGTCATGTCCTGTGAGGAGGTCTGGAAAGGTGACATGTACCTAAAGGAGACCTGTCGATGATATGAGAAGATTTGCACCATGTATAGATACACAGTCAATACACAATCAATGGAAATCTGTGACGAGGGTTTCAAGCAATGCCAAGTGCTGATGTAATAATTCCAGTAATAGTTACATTCTCAACATATTAAGGCAATCAATGGGAAGTTGTGATGATGAGTGACAAAGTCATGATCTAGTTCTTGTGAAATCATGATCTTGATGCAGAGATCACCTCTAGGGTAATTTCAAGGGACTTTCATGGTGCAACAATAATGATAACAACAGTAATGAAGATATCAGTGATGAAGTACAACATAATACAACAGGATGATGAGAGATGCATGATAATGGGCATGTTAAATAAGGATCAACATGTTAATAAATAGGGTTGCATGATGATGGAAGATGCAACATTATGGGAAGCATGTTGATGAGACTAGATGAGATCAACTCAGTTATCTAGGTCCAGCATTGTGATAGTATAGGATGGTGTCACATGGTTACGTGCAGCAAATGGACGAGATGCAACACTAAGATAGGTGAAGGAGTCACCTTATATAATTAGTTGAAGAAATATGTCTTCAAGTGATCTCATGTGATATCAAAAGTCAAAGTATTGGCTTCTATTTTTGTTGAAATTTGGTACAGGAGGACAGGTGATTCCCTAAGGCTTTGATCTTTGGCCTAGGGAAAAGTGTCCAAAAGAATTTAATTTTTCCTAAAGTAACTTATAATTGTATAAAGAAATCTAATTTAAAATTGACTTTAAGTGATAAAGTTACTAAAAAGTCTAATTTAAAGTGATTTTAATAAATAATGTAAAATTAGAAAGAAGAAGTGACTGGGAAATAAAGATAATGGGCTTTATTTTAAAGTGGGTGAGTTAAAAAATAAAAAAGTGAGTATTAAATGAGCATTAATCTCAGGCCCTTAGATCTAATCTATTTCAACATTGGATTTAGAGGTACCCAAAAGTCACTTAGGATTAGATTAAAGGAGGGAAAAGGAGGCAAGAGGTCATTCATTCTTTCATGAGCAGATTGAGAGAAGGAGAGCAAGAGAGCAAGGGAGATTTTTGGACAAGAAGGAGAAAGAGACAGTAGCTTGGGACACATTCCAAGGCAGCAGTTGAGAAGATTTGTACAGCTGATTCAGCACACAGTGAAAGGCTGATTTTGGCATCATTTTCTAGAAATCCGTACAACTAGTTTGCATAGAAATCGAGGAGTGGTTTGCACAAAAATCGAGGAGCAGTTTATTGTTTTTCTGCACGCAAATCGAGGTCCATAAAACACATTTAATGTAGGCCATACAACAACATTTAAAGCTGAAAGTGGGCATGAAAATCGAGGAGGCCATACAAAATTTATTGTTGTCCTGTTTGCTGTAATTTCCAGTTTGCTGTGAGGCACGGGAAAAGAGATAAGTTGTAAATTTGCTTGCTAATTTTTGTTGAATATTTCTCACTATAAAAAGGGAATTTCAGAAATTAAGAAGAGCTCTCAAACTGGTTTTCCCCAAGAGTTGTAGGGGGTTTTTCCAGGGTCACATTGACCAAAAATCATTGTGTTCAAATGTGTTAAATGACTGTTTGTACCTGCTGAATTTTTTTATTTCTGCATTTGCCAACATTCTGTAAAATTTCCAAAATTTGTGTTTTCAGCAAAAAATTATCTTTTCAGTTGTTGAATGTATGGATATGGGAAAGGACATTTAACTATATGGGAGAAATAAGGTGAAACTGAAAACTGGGGTGGGAAATAAGAAATTTCTACATGGTATCAGAGCTTGAGTGTTAAAGTGCAGTTGGGGACATCAAGGAGGAAAATTACAGCCTACTGATTTTTCACTAAGAAAATTCCAGCAAGCTGATTTTTCATAAACAACGGTTTTATCTTTACTACAACAATGCTATTTTTCAGTTTTAGGACAACAAGATGTCATTGGGATTCAGGGTGGAGGATAGGTTGGATGGGCATACAAATTACAGTTTTTGGAAGGAGAGAATACATAGTAACTTTGAGGAGGCAGAAGTCTAGGATATCATGGTGGATACCGCACAGAACCCTATTGTTGTGCCTAGTGATGCTACTCAGTTGGATGAGTATAATAAAAAGAACAACAAGGGTAAGAGGCTTATTCCAGACGGAGTCAAAGACCATTGCATTCATCATGTGAGAGGAAAGAACAATGCCCATGAGATGTGGACAACATTGTCCAATCTCTACCAGAGTACCAATGAGAACCAGAAAATGGTCGTGAAGGAGAAGCTGAAGAACATTAAGATGGGTAATGACAGTGCAGTTGGATATCTCACAAAGATTACTAATGTGAGAGATGAGTTGGCAGCAATTGGAGAGGTCATTCCACCCACTGAGTTGGTGCAGATTGCAGTGAATGGCCTCCCCTGTTCATGGATGAACTTTGCTGATGGGGTTTGTGCACGTGAGATCCTTCCCACATGGGAGAGGTTTTAGGATGATTGCATTCAGACAGAGATCAGGAAAGGTCAGCTTGGGGCAGCCAAGCCAGTTGCACAGGATGAGGATGTAGCACTGTTGGCAAGAGGCAAGAAAGGAAAAGG